>ML437418.1:0-11314 GCA_005239525.1 Nicotiana knightiana
CCCAATTATAATTATATTGGGTCGATGTTCTCTTCTTCAATATCTTTGATCTTCTGGATACTTGCCTGCGTTTATCTCTTCATCTGCAATTTCTATCAACTTTTCCAACTTCGTAATTCGAGTTACCAAAGGAGCAACAACTCCAACATAGGGGATAAAAGGGGAATCAAAGGGGAGGGAATAAATTAAAAAAAAAAATCTTGCACCTCGATCTTCTTAAATTTTATGTTAGTTTATCAGAAACATAAATCCTCATCCTTATTCAAAACCAATTTGTAAAATAAAATTTGAATGCTTTATGTACCAAATTTTAATAAATAACTTGTTTTAATTTTATGACATCATAAAATAAAGTGTATATTATCTAATACTTCCTTAATATGATATTCTTATTGTGTTTATGTGACAAAGCCACATACACCCAAGGGGTGTCAACCGACAGTACACCTTTTCGTCAGAAACTAACATTGTTTAGCTCGGTAATTTAAAAAAAAAAAGTATATATACTATATAATGACGCCTTTTGACTTCTTGATGAGTTTATTTCTTTATATTTTGATTACGGTTAATAAAAATCTTGGCTCTGCCACTGGTGTTTTCCTTTTCATCGTTCCTAATGATAATCATATTGGGTCGTCATTGTCTTCTTCAATATATATTTTTGTTCTTGATTGTTATCTCCGTATTTAACTCTTCATCTTCAATTTTGATTGCACCAAAATTTTTAACTTTGTGTGTCTTCTAAAACTGATACAACTATACAAGAAAGAACACAACCTAACGGACTCAGTAATGTGCCAGACATCTATGGAATGAACTGGGTGTTAGCACTCAAACCATTGATACTCATATTGCCCATTGGCTAGATAACCTCTACAAATATAAACCTCCAATTACTTGCCGCTCCCTAACCAGGGACTACCTATTTTCCTTTGCTCTTTGGCTTCTCTGGTTAAACAGGAATAGAAACACTTTCCATAATCTTTATAATACTGTAACTAGATATAATGTTATCTCAAGAGCCATGGAATATCTTTATTGTAGCAATATCAATTGCAACAAAATAGACTATCCCCTAACAGTTATTACCAAATGGGAACCCCCCACCACACACCAAGTTAAATTAAATATAGATGGAGCTTTTACAGGTACCAAGCAAGGAGGGATATGAGGCGTATTTAGAAACTTCGATGGGGCATGGATTCTAGGATTCACTAAGAAGAGTTATGGCCCTACCCTGCTCTACATGGAACTTGAGGCATTATACTACGGTTTAAACCTAGCAATAACCTATAATTTGACCAACCTCCAAGTAGAAATGGATTCCACCTCTATACCATCAATAATCGAAACTAATAATTATCCATCATATAATGCACTTCTCTTCATTTGCAAGTACTTGCTGAAGATGTTGGGGAATCCACCAATCCTACACAACTTTCGTAAAGGCAATAAGGTAGCACATGAACTGGCACAACATGGAGTTCAGCAAGCCAACATCTACTATAACCATTTATATTCAGATGCCCCAGACTTCTTAAGAGATACAGTGAAAGCTGACAATGAGGGTATTAGTACTGCTAGGACTAGTACTACTAATGTTGATGTATTAAATAGTTTGACTATGCTTGAAAACTCTGTTATGTCTTCTTTTTGTTGTAACAATATTACTACTAGCCCGCCTACGTCTGTTCCCAATAGGAGGACCAGGCCATGTAATCTGACTAGCTAATTGATAAATAAAATCTCCTCATTACAAAAACAAAATGAAATTCTTTAGACAAATAAATAGTTCTAATCAAAACTACTGGGTCCGGCCGAACCTGCACAGAGCACTCTAGCTCCGCCCCTGCAAATAAGCATTATTCCTAATGAAAATTATTTGTTGTATTGTATATCCAAATAATTTTCATAAACAAAGATACTCATTCTATGACAATAACAATAAAAAAATATAAATAAAAACTATAGAATTAGCATAACACTCATAAAAACTAATAGGAAAAGGAAAAAGATTATTTGATTTGACTTGTAAATGGGTTGTTGTTGCAAATGGTGAGCAGATTTGCCCAATAAAAAATGTATCTTTTATGAAACAAAAAAGGTTTTCTTCATTTGACAATGGTTTGATAGGAGAAGAATTGTTTAACTGATTTAGTCGTCCACTTTATAAAGTTAAAAAGGAATGAATTTGTAACAATTATTGGAAGCTGAATAATCAAATATTGAATAGGTATACCAAAGGTTAAGATAGTTTATTTGCAGTAATTCACGGAAAGGAGAAAGCAACACCAAAAATTTGAATAGGCTTCACTAAGTTATTGAATGGATCTACACGCCTCTCTTCTCATTTGTTATGGTCATAATACTAATTTATTATTTCTTGAAAGGTAATTTTAATTTTTCGTATAAGAATATTATATGGTAATATTTAAGTAAGGGGTAATTTGGTCACTAAAATTTTAAAGGATATTTTAGTAAAATAATAATTTAACTTAAGGTCTTCATGCTTATAATATAGTATGATAATAGTAACGTTATCCCAAAATATTTTACATGAGATTTGAATCGTAAAATGCTAAAATGTTAATTGTATACATATTTTAGAACTTTCGTTGAGCTACAAAATAAAAATCAATGCATACGAAATAACAGCTAGTTAGTTGAAGTTAGAGAATTTTATAAATGTTAACTCTACTTTACTGATGTAGTACCTTAATTTAAAGACAAATACGTATATTCGTACATTTACAAAATATGCATATAATTAAAATATCTACCTTTTAAATTAACATTTATGCATGAAAAATAGAAACCAAATTAAATATACTTTCGATACCATCATGATCAAGCCACTGCTTTAGTCATAAGTTATATAATTCTTACCATCAAAGGATGTGGTACAATGGATGAGACTGCTCTTCCCTTAACAAGAAGTCTTAGGTTCGAGCCCTGGATATGGAAAAATCCTTGGTAAGGAGCGCTTCTCCCCGAATGGGGCCCTATGCGGCGCGAATCCGGATATAGTCGGGCTCCAATGGGGGTACCGAATATCGTATGGGAAACAAAAAAAAGTTATATAATTCTTTAATCGCTTCAAACACATGAATAACATTATTTGACTTCCTATAATGTTTAAGTAAGCATAGATTTAAAAAAATATGTAGAAAGTTATAATTTAAACGATCTTCTAAATTAGAGTACAATTTATTGCTCATTTCAATATGTAAATTTAAGTATCTTATCTATGTTTCACTTGTCAAGTATTTAAATTGGGTTTGTGATTTAATGGGCCATATACTATAATATGTAAATAAAAATTTAAAAGTATGTTATATAGTATTACTATGAATTATTATTATTATAAATTTTTTTTACGTAAGCATGTTGGTTATTTAAAAATATTTTCTTACTCGTCTTAATGTGGTTATGGTAGTTTACAATAGTAAACTTTAATGTTTAGAAACTAAAGAAATAAATTTATATAACTTAACTATTAGGAGTTTCTACATAGTTCAAATAAGAGAAGATTTAATACTAAAATTTTAATCTATTTCACTTAAATATTAAAAAATTATATTAATTTACAGTTTTATTCAATGTGAAATTATTTTTTTAAGAGTAAAATAGGCGAACAACATTCTGTTAAGGGGCTTTTTGCTTTTGATATATATATATATATATATATATATATATATATATATATATATATATAGATAGAGAGAGAGAGAGAAAGAGAGAGAGAGAGATAAGATGCAATTGTAATTGATTAAATTGTAATTGATATCAAAATACTAATTATAAGGATTTAGTTCAAATAACGAGGATAAATTTAATAAATAAATTTTAGTTGATATCAAGATACTAAATATTAGGGGAAAAAAACATAAACAAATTATACTTAATTTTCAAAAACTTTATGCCCAAGAACTCGTTTACGTGTCTTATTTGACAAGTAGTGATGGTTAATGTTTAATTTTGGTACTCCTAACAATAATTATGTGACATACTTTAATTTGGAAAAGAATTTATGTAAGGTAAAACTGAATCGATTTTAATGTCCTAAATATTAGGACTCTATAAATGTTTAAAAAAAGAAATAATTAATAATTAAAATTTTAATTCATTTTAAGGTCCTAAATAATAGGAAAATAATTTAAATTACAATTTTATCCATATAAAATCTATTTTTAATGGGTAAAAAAGGCGAAAGACATTTTACTAAGAACCTTTATACTTTTAATATAGTAATATATATAGACTAGTTCTATATGTTTTCATAATAAACACATGAGTTATACCATTAAGCATAGTAGTAAAAGAAGAGCACCAAACAAAGAGACAAAAACAACTTTCGACACTTGTCTGTAAGAGAAGAATAGATGTCTAATTTGTCGTGCAACTCTAACATCTTATATGCTGATTATGTCTAAGTCCACCTTGTAAGTTGTATGTGCAAGAACAACTAGGGCGGAAATGATTATTTATTTCAAACATTAAACGACACACCGGCTTTACAATTCAAAAAGAAAATCTTTTAATTTACTTTTATAGATATCTATTATTTATTATTTATTAATGAGAAGGCAACTTTACTTTTTGGTATAAAAGTATTTTTAACTGAAGGGTAAAAAAGTTTTTTTAACTTTTAATGGACATTTTAGTAATTTAACTTATACTAAAAGTTTTCATGCTTATAATATAGTACTAGTTCCTCGGCACGTATATGCCAAATCATGTAATACATTATTTTATAAAATAATATCAACAATATTAGAATAAAGAGCTGAGTAAAAACTATTCACGAAAGAATAAAGTATTAAGTTTACATGAATGATCAATATGGATCGTTTATTTGTTTGTCGAAGTTAAAGCGATTGTACACCGTATGAATCTACAAAGATGAACAATCAAACTTTAATTAGATATATTTGACTTTTATTACTTGTTGTAATTTTATGACAATCATGTAATTAAGTGTATCTCACCTGATATATATATATATATATATATATATATGATATTCTTGTTTTACGTTTCTTTTCCACTGTCCCAATTATAATTATATTGGGTCGATGTTCTCTTCTTCAATATCTTTGATCTTCTGGATACTTCCCTGCGTTTATCTCTTCATCTGCAGTTTCTATTGCACCAACTTTTCCAACTTCGTAATTCGAGTTACCAAAGGAGCAACAACTCCAACGTAGGGGATAAAAGGGGAATCAAATGGGAGGGAATAAATTAAAAAAAAAAATCTTGCACCTCGATCTTCTTAAATTTTATGTTAGTTTTGATCAGAAACATAAATCCTCATCCTTATTCAAAACCAATTTGTAAAATAAAATTTGAATGCTTTATGTACCAAATTTTAATAAATAACTTGTTTTAATTTTATGACATCATAAAATAAAGTGTATATTACCTAATACTTCCTTAATATGATATTCTTATTGTGTTTATGTGGCGGAGCCACATACACCCAAGGGGTGTCAATCGACAGTACACCTCTTCGTCAGAAAATTATATTGTTTAGCTCGGTAATTTAAAAAAAAAATGTATATATACTATATAATGACGCCTTTTGACTTCTTGATGAGTTTATTTCTTTATATTTTGATTAAGGTTAATAAAAATCTTGGCTCTGCCACTGATGTTTTCCTTTTCATCGTTCCTAATGATAATCATATTGGGTCGTCATTGTCTTCTTCAATATATATTTTTGTTCTTGATTGTTATCTGCGTATTTAACTCTTCATCTTCAATTTTGATTGCACCAAAATTTTTAACTTTGTGTGTCTTCTAAAACCGATACAACTATACAAGAAAGAACACAACCTAACGGACTCAGTAATTGCCTTTACCATGTGTGTTGTGTCATCAACCAGAAATACCATAAATCCCGGGGAAGCTTTAAAAAGGGAGAAAATCCACACATTTGAATTCTTAATTAAATAAATCAACGGCAAGCATTAATACTTAGAAAGCAACAAACAAATTCCCAAAAGAATTTACATGTAACTTCTTTAAAGCAAAAAAGAGAAGGAGCAAACATATAATCTATCACTACTCAAAGACAAAATTACATGGACGATTATAATACTTCAACATGAGTTATAAACTTGAGAAACTTAATGTTGCTTTTAATTCAATATTATGATGAGGTTGTAATGATAGTCTTTTAATTTGCTCATAATTAATTTTAGTTATTACTAAATGTTTGGATTGAGTGCTTGAAGCAGTGGAGTACTGCTACTTCACTTCTATTCGCCCTATAAATATATCAAATACTTAAAAATTATGTAATGGAAGTTTTTTTTCTTAAGGGACAAATTAATTTTCAAAATCAGAATTTAACAGATATTATTGTGAATCTATCTTGAGGATGAGATCCTCCTACTTGATTTTCACCTAATAGTATAAATCTTCTAAAATGGTATGAATAACATTATAATATATGTGAGATGATTTGCACTAAAATTTAAGGGATGAAAATATAAGCTCCAACTTAATTGCTGAAGGTAAGAGGATTATATCATTTGAACAACTTAAATAGGATTGTCATATTAAATATTCAACATGACATTTTTCTTATTTTTTTTACATTTCAATAATATGTAGATTACATTTGAATATGAGCAACATCGGCTATGGTTGCAAATATTTCATGTCTAGAAGTTTCTCGCTTATCTTTAAGAAATTGTAGCCTTCTTACTTTTATAGATGCATACATATCAAGAAATTATTGTAGAATGAAAGTAGTAAGTTGTATAAGTTGTATAGAAATTCGATCAACGTAGGTCTTCTTTAGAGTGGCTAGTATATTGTAATCAATTTCATACTGTAAAGTTGCAAAACTAAAAGTAGTTATTTGTGATAAAGATATTTAATAGTTATTGACATAAACAAGTTTTATTGATATCATTATTGTACGTACAATGACCCTCTGTCAGATACAAGATTATGACTCATTTCATCTGTAAATTTGAGAAAAGAACATTAGTTGAATTGTATAAATTATATAAGTGTATAAGCATAACACGATAATCATGTGTCAAATCTAACATCCATATGCACCATGTACGCTATTCAAGAAATTTGAACTTTCAATTTATCTATTAAAATCGCACAATAAGAAAAAATGGGTTAAAATTAACCAAATCATAAATGGCATATTACACTTTTGCAATGGGATAACTAAGTCACTAATCCAAATAAATCATTAACTATTTTGTCAATGGATTCTTGAAAAGGAAAAAGACAAGAAAAATAATGTTTCTAAACTTTCAAGTGAAACATGCAACTGAAAAAGGAGCTAAAACAAAGAGAAATTATTTTTAAAATGAGAAATAAAAGGAAGCAAAAACGTTAATTAGCTAATACATCATTCTTCTAATCGTCAAATGTTCATGTCATGTAGGCTAATAATTTAACAAAAGACTTAATTCTGGAAAGTGAAATCGTGAAAGGCACATTTTCCAAGGATATGCCACAAAGAATTTTTTAAGGAAAAAGGTATTTTTGATATAGCAAAAGAAATAGAGTATATTCTCTCATCCTGACGTCTATTGATTCAATTAAATCAATTTAGCCCCTTTGCCAAAGGACAAAGAAAACAAAGCATGACAAGACGGTTCTCCGTCCTTGTCCTAAGAGATCAAGATTCTAAAATTTCCCCCTAGTATCAAACAAAACCTTTGGCTTTAACCCAAACAAATATATAGAGATGTTACATTCAAATGACAAACAATTTCAGCACATTTACCCTGAGGTTGTTTATCAACCAAAAAATTGTTTCTGTTTGTAAGAACCTCGTTTCGAAACAACTAAACTAACAACAATCATAATAGTTTGTTTACCATGAAAATCCCATTAATTTCATAGTAAAATAGCCATGCACAATGCAGAAGTGCAATTACTATCTTGTTTCATTATACCCTACAAAGAATAAACCTAGCTTTGACAACATTGAGAAAAAGGTATAGGATAAGATAATCTGAAATACTATCGACGTCTACTAGACATTATGGATTTGACTAAGTTCAATATTCTAACATAGTCCAAAAATAGAGAAGACTCTGTACCTTCAAGCCCATCCCTGCTTACCCTGTTACCACCTGCAAGATTGTTGCACGGGCTTCCACCAATTACTAGATCAAATTCTCCAAAGGAATCCATCAGATTCTCCAAGCAGTCTCGGGTCAGCTCCTTCGCATCCTCAAATTCTTCAAGCTTCCCTTCCTGATCTGTTTGATCCCACCAGCTTCTCAAAATAATCCTGTTGACTTCAGATTTTTCAACTGAAACAACATTCTTCATGCGAATCCCGAGACGGTCAAGAGCAACTTCGGCACCGCCAATTCCAGAGAGTAGCGATAATACATTGATACCAGCTGGAAACTTGTCTTTCAACACCGATAAGTGATACGCCACTGTGTCGACCTAATAGAAATATGGATCCAAGTACCTTGTTAAAGATTATTCTAACAAGAAAAAAAATTCAATAAGCCAACGGAAGGGCTACATTTTTGAATAAGACTTGGATATATAGAGTGAAAATCAGAAGAAAGAATGTTCGGCTAACCTGGAACGAGTTACCAAGGGATTTGTATCTATCAGTCCTACTTATACCCCTAGTATGGTTCTGTGGAAACCCCAATAGCATTTCAACTTCATCAGGCTCCAAAGGAGCAACTTTGTTTCTTCCAACCCATACCAAATTCCACTTTTTGCATTCTGCAAGAACATACTTCTGCACTTCCATAGGTGGCTCGCCATCATATTTCTCCAAAACTTTCCTGATCCTATCCGTCAATTTTGCACTCCCAATGGCTGTTAGCAAACAATTTAGCTTTGTTCGTGTATCCCAAGATGGCCACCATTTCTTTGTTAGGGGAAGTGCCTCATGAATGGTACTCGGTGGAAGTGGACACAACGGAAATCTTTTTTCAACTGGCAGATTATGAATATATCCCCTTTTCCTTGCAGCAGCGCAAAAGTATATCGAGTCGACATACTCAGGCAAAATATCAAACAGGTGTCTGGAAATGGGGTTCCACACGTCCTTTGGAGCTTGAGCAACATTTTCATAGTAGAAGAAAGGGGGGCCGACAGCTTGCTTCAAAAGTTTTCTTTGGACTATTGTTGGAAGAGATACTGTAGGAACTCCAAATCCAATCATGTGTTTGGGCAAACGAATTGTTCCTTTATCAAGAATCGCCCTTTGTTTTTTCCTTTTGCACAACTCATTGTACATCTTCCTCTTGTATCCACCACTGTCATTCGATATATGCTTCAGTTTTGGCTGTCACAGTGGAAGGCAGGCATCAATTCTATGAGAAATGATATTGCTAATTTGCAGTTATAAATGCGAACAAAGGTGAATAAACTGTTATTTCACACAAGTCAATTTCAAAGACTGTGGGGAAAGCATACCTTCACATCTTCTGGCAGATGGACATCTTCTGCTCTTGACATTTGAGCAGTACTGATGAAATCTATCAACACATCAAGCGTTGCTTCTAGACCTAGAAAGTTGTGAAGAGTACATTAATTACCTGGAAAGACCAACAACTACTACCACCACAACTACTATACAGCAACTAATTAATCCACTACTACTACTGAACCTCAATCCCAAGTTAATTTGGGTTGGCTACATCATTTTTATTCAATTGATCCACTATATAACTTGCATGAATAAGATTTCTTCATCGAGTGATAAGACCTTGGCATAATTATCACATATCAAAAGCCAAACTAAACGTCTAACGATAAAAAATTTAAATAACATTAGTATGGTAGAAGACAAAATATAATTTCATATACGCACTACATCTCTCCATTGCTATGGAAGCCTCTTCCACTGAATACCCCATAGTTGCCAGGTTTTTTAATGCCAGCTCTTTTTCAGACGAAGAACTGCTCCCGTCATTCAAGTAGCACCGTTTAGCAGAATTCTGTCACACGTTGCAAAGGAAAATGTCAGAAAACCCTTATATAATAGTGTCAGGAAGCTTATAACAAGATTCAGGACCACCAAAAATCCTGAATGGTAAAAGAAGTATTAGTTGATGCATAAATACGTGGAGCAAAATGTCCTTTAAGCCCCAAAGTTGTGAGCAGCTAAAAATTAATTTTGGATGACTCGTCCAACTTTCAGCAGTACATTTACAGGTCAACATTTCCTCTGTTTGTAGAAATTACTTAGCAAACCACTTCTCTGTACCCCCAAATCCCAAATTAAAAAAAAGGAGAAGGAAATGTCTTGTGTGTCAACTGGAAGAACCTGATGAGTCAAAGACAACTAGTAAAAATCACAGATACTTTTTATTTTATTTGTAGCCACAAATTTGTAAAACTAAACCACCTCATATAAGATATAAAATCTAGTAGGAGAAGCCATAGGTGTCCAAAAATACCATATCACTAACATTAAATTACATTAATGATGTGTTACAGAGATAAAAAAAGGCGCTCTTTCAAAAAAAATGACTAAATGTATCACTTTGAATAAAGATAAACCAGATGGACTATAATCTATGCTACAGTTAGACACTGAAAAGAAAAATGGAGAAAGGTGTATGATTGAAGATAACATACTATACAGTTGTCCGAGTCGGAGGACCAACTATCTTCCACATAAACATCATCCAAAAGGTTCTCGTTGTACTCGAAAGAGCTATCGTCAGAACCATTGGAGGGATCCAGCTGAGGGCTAGTATAAGGCTGTTCTTCAGGAGAGTCTTCAGGGGCCTGTAAAAAAATCATAAGTTTTCTATCTTTATTTCGTTTTTTGTTGTTCGTTGAGATAGAGGGGTTTTTTGCTAGTATTAGAGGGTCATTACTTGTGGAAAAAATAAAAGGACAGAGAAAAATCATCAGTATAATGAAGACAGAACATAATTCAAGCCCAGAGCTGCAGACCGGACAATTGGCATCATTCATTGCACAGTCAACATCTTAGGAATCCAGTGTTCACAAGTCAAATAATGAGGCAAATGTTACCTACCTTGAATGCCAAAAGTGCATCCAGCACCAGATCTTCATTTTCTCCTGCGTCTCAAATCAAATAACATTAAATATCACAACTGAAAAATCAAATTTTTAGTTGTATAACTTAGAAAATTCAAATACAATTTTGCTGTATTGCTTTTGCGATAAATTCTTCAGGAAATCCCACCATTACAAACTGCTGAATGAACTGGTGGGGCACTGATGACGAGCTCGCCTTCAGGTAAGAGAAGACCACAAGAGATCATAAGTTGAGATGCAATGTTATGAACCATTTTTTTTTTTTGGGTTTGTTTGTTTGGGG
>ML437418.1:11611-37942 GCA_005239525.1 Nicotiana knightiana
GGGGGGGGGGGGGGGGGGGGGTAGGGTTTCAAAAAGATGGTCAGTAGACAGTAGGTATCAATATAGGCTCGAAGCAATATTTACCTCACCATCACCACTAAGAACATGCTGCCCAGTAGTTCTTAAATCTGTGCACGAGGAAAATGGTGTGTCCTGTATTTCTAGTTCATCTTCAGTATCCCAGTCAATATTGTCACTGTCTTCTCCAGAAAGACTTTCGTCCTGCACGGGATTGAACAAGAAATTCAAATAAAGTATAAATGCTTTTCCTCCCTTTATCAAAAATATGAATAAAAGGGCGATACACTTTCTTTTCTGATCTAGAAGACCAGAAGGAAGTCGAAAAACTGCACTGTATTAGACAATCGAGAAGCAAGATAAATTTACCATTTCTCCGGGTAAGCCTGAAAAAGACCTCCAACTTGTTCAGCAAGGAGAATAATTCAGCAGCCTAGATAACACGCGAAGGTAAACCTGAGTTACTGCCAAAAGTTCCACAAGGCAATCATCAAAGCAAAAAGAAATTCCATCAAATCTCACACAGAAAACTCAAACCCCATACCTTTAGCAAGAAAAGGAAAAAGCCAATATGGACACAATAGTATAAATACAATTCTGTATATTCTTATTTAACTCTCATCTCTGCCGCCCATGCTATACATTTTTCTTCCGAATATCTAAAGATGTTCCTCCTAGCTTGATAGAATGAAATATCTTTTTTAGAAGAACAAATTTGTCTCTCGCGCACATTCATCTCATGATATGTAGTAAAAGAAAGAAGAGAGAAGTTATGTTTTTGTGTAGTACTCCCCCCATCCCAATTTATGAGGCACGCTTTCCTTTTTAGTCCGTCCAAAAAAGAATGTCACATTTCTATATTTAGAAACAATTTAACTTAAAATTCCCCCATTTACCATCAATGAGATGATTTATAACCACATAAATGTTTTAGACCACAAGTATCAAAAGTTTTCATTTCTTTCTTAAGCTCCGTGCCTAGTCAAATGGTGGCACATAAATTGGGACGGAGGCAGTAATAGTTTAGCGCTTGTAATAGTGAAGCGAGAGCTCATCAAGATGCTGATCCAGAAATGGGAGCCAGACATTTATTGTTTCAAGAAACAAAAGTTGAAGAGTGGGAAGAGAGGCATTTTAGACAACTTTGGCCAAACAGGTAGCTTAGACATATAGAATTGGCTCCTGCGGACGTACTGGGGCTGTTTTACTTCTTAGGGATGAAAGCGATTGGGACTGTATTGACCCAGTTATTGGTGACCACACTCAATCAGCACTTTCCTCAAGTACACAGAATGATTTGAAATGACTTATGCCTAGGGTATACATACCAAACAGAAGAACAGGGAGGAAAAATCGATGGTTTGAGCTTGCTGCTGCAAGAGGTCTTTGGAATTTTCCTTGGGTAATAGCTGGAGGTTCTTATGTGGTTAGGTTCCTCAGTGAGAGACAAGGTAACAACAGAAGCACAAGGGCTACGGATGATTTTTCCAAGTACATACAGGAGTAGGAATTGATTGATCCCCAGCTATACAGAGGAGAGAAATGACAGATCTATAGTGGTCTTCAGAATTGATAGGTACCTTTACTCAAATGTCTGAAAATGAGGAATTCAAAAATATTAAGCAGACTATGCTTCCAACAACTTGGTCAGACCACAATCCTATTGAGTTTTCCTGAGGCCAATGGCAAAGGAGAAGTTCCTATTTCAAGTTGAGAACAAATGGTTCTAGGAAGCAGACTTTATGAATCTGATCAGCAGCTGGTGGAATTCCTCAGAAGTGAGAAGGCGTAAAGATTTCGTGTAAGCCAAAAAACTGTCTTTATTGAAGCCGAAATTAAAGTAATGGAGCAGAAAGAAATTTGGTAGACTGGATGACAGAAAATCTCTGCTGCTGAATAACTTACCCGAGCTGGACAGATTAGCTGAGGAAAGAGATTAAACGGACCAGAAAATGGCTGAAAAAGCTGATATTGTAATGCAAGCACAAGATGTGGCCAGAGTGGAGGAGATATCATGGAGACAAAAATCTAGATTCTTGTGGCTAAAGAAGGATACAAAAATACTAAGTTTTTCCAAAAGATGGCAAACGTGCATAGAAGGCACAAGCAAACTGAGAAGCTCAGTTTGGTTAACAGGTGGATAAATGGTTTTACAGTGGAAACTCATAATTGACACTTAATCAAATCTCACATATACTTTACGCGAATGATACGCTTATCATGTGTGAGGCAGAGAAACAACAACTGAGGTACTTGAGGGTGATTCTATTGGTTGTTGAGTCAATAGCGAAGCTAGAAATTTTATTTATATTTGAAATAAAAGAAAAAAAATTCCCGACAAAGGGTGTTCAATATGTATTATATACCTTTAAAATATAATATTTTACGCATATACGCAATGCAATTTTCCGACCACCCTTGTGACCATGTGGCGAAGTTTTGAGTTGGTGTCAGGAATAGGTATATTAAATTGATGAAAAGCTGCATCTATCCCATGAATGATGTACAGAATACACAGGGGTTAGTAGAAAATCCCGGGTATCAAGTTAGTATTCTTCCGACCAAATATCTGGGAATGCTCCGAGGTCATAGTTGTAAATCTCAAAATTATGTGGCAGGGGGTAATTGGAAAAGTGGAAAAAAAAGCTGGCAACATAGAAAATATAGTATTTATCATTAAAAGGTAGATTGATCTTAATTAATAATGTGCTTAACTCTCTCCCTACCTACCTAATGTCAATATACCAGACGAAGAACAGAGGCTTTCGATAAAAGTTTAATTTAAGTATTAGTGCAACAACTGCATAAGAATGAACCAGAAGGTGGCAATAGTCTCGTTCAGCTTAAGCCTTTGCCTTCCCATTTTTTTTAAAAAAGATATCAACTTTTAGCTCAAATTTTAGTACAAAATCAGTTTTTCTTCTTCTTTTTGGAGTCTACTTCAGCAATGGGGGAACTAGGTTTTGTTATTGTCTAACAATTTTGAAATAAAACGTCAAATTGCAGCTGAAAAACATTCCATGCAAACAAAAATTAGGTCTTTGCGACATTAGACCAACCAAAAACTTTTCTAAACCATAAAACTTACCTGAGAAGCAACATTGAGCTATATCTGAAACCTTCTTAATATCCTGCATTACCCAAAACCACAAACACACACACACACACAAAAAAAAAAAAAAGAAGAGCAAAGAATTAGGGGTAAAAACCCACAGTTTCAGCTAATTCAAAAAACAAAAAAGAAGGTTCTTTTGTTTACAAAGTGAAAATGGAAAAAAATAAAATAAAAAAATAAACGTACAAACTTATGAGAGCAGAGGAGAGTCTCAAGAGTGAAGGAACAAAGAGTAAACAGAGATTTTTGTGCATAATACTAAGAGTAGAAACCCTTCCGCTTGGAATTTTTTGCCTCAAGTATTGAGAGCGCCTCGTCTAATAAGTTCTTCGTTTATTTTTGAAATTACACACTCATATATAAATAATTTTAATAAATAAAACAAAATAAGAAAACGGGAAGAAAAGGGTAAACATAGGGATTTTTTTAACTTTTATATTTAAAAAAACTCCAGATTATTTATAGTGATGTTTGTTACTACTTAAATTACTCGTATTAGTGGAAGTTCCATGTTTTATACGTCAATACCATACAAGATGGGTAATTTGTGTGGTATCTAATTTTTTGCGTGCACAGATTATAGAAGGATCTGGTTCTTCTATGTGTTCCTACTACTACTGTTGCGAAATAATAAATACAGAAATTTAAAGAACACAGAGATTCTTACGTGGAAAACACCTGGCTCAAAAGGTGAAAAAACCACGACCTACTTCCCAATAGGATTTTCCTAAAACTCTTTACTAAATCAGTGAGCCAAAACTGCATTTACAAAAATTCTTTTGTAAACCTAGAATTACTTCTAATCCCTTGTGGCAAACCAGCCTCTAGCTGTTTCCGACAGACTTCAAGTTAACTCTAACTTGAAAATACAAAGTACCTATTACAGATGCTTCTAGATAAAGCTGAAAAGGTACAAGTTAAAACCACCTACTACAAATAAACTAGACTAAAAGACAAATAGTTGAAACTGGTTCTTCTAGCTAGTTCAAGTAGCTTCAGGTTCGCACACTCAAATTTCAACGAACTGCTTGCAAAATTGCCTTGCTATTTTGCTCTTGCTTAACCTCTGCTTTTGTGCGTACCTGTACAATAAGAACATTCTGCAATATATAGGATTAGTAGATAAAGAATTAACTAGAGTTCTAATGCTACTCTTCCTTAGTGGAAGAGTTCTAGTCAATCTCAACTTCTAAATCTCTCCTTATCTCGGATAATGTTCTCTTTGAGTAAGGAGTCCTTCTCCTTATCGTTTTTGCAATCTTTTCGATCAGGAGATATCTATTTTGCCAGAATACATTTATGTCCTGCATGTGCATCTCACGTGCCTTGACTCTGCCTGTGTCTATGTCTACCAGTGATGGACCTGGTTCATTTCTGAGTTCCTTTATCAATCTTCAAAACTATTCTTTTTATAGGCCAACAAATTTCCCCTTTTTGATGATGACAAACGTAGTCCAACATCGACACATATTGGAGTAGTTTGCACTTATCATAAAGAACCGGTTTCATTAATTAATAAATATCATTGTTCACAGTATAAAGCACAACCATTTTCCCCCCTTCTGACATCATCGAAAAGTTTCATAAAAGATGTGTGAAACCCAGACATTTAAAAATTACTCATGGCCACTGGAATAACTGCAAATGCATTCATGGATTAATCATCAATAATCAACTAAGAATTCAAACTATCAAAGAAATATAGACAGTAAATAAGAGCAAAAGCACCAAACTTCATTGATAGAGAATATGATTCTGCCAATCCACAAAAAGAACCAAAAACATTTAAAACATGAGCAACAAAAAGAAACATCCCGAATCTGGGCCACTGAAAGTTCTAGGCAGGACTAGGAAATTAAGGCTTGGAAGAACTGGGGCTTGGTTTTTTGCTTGGAGAAGGTGCAACATGTCTTGAAGAATTCCATCATTCTTCTCCCTTTCCTTTGTGAGCTCAGTTCTGAGAGCATCTCTCTCAGATTCTACCTCAGCCAAACGGGTCTTCAGCCTTGCTATCTCAGCATCCTTTGCCCCATTCTCCTGTACTAGTGCTCTGACCTTGCTATTGACAGGTGTCTTTTTAGATGAACCAGGTTCATTTGGAATGACATGGATCTCATAATCACAAGCAATAAGAGTGTTAATTCCAAACCGGTCTTTGCTTATGGCCATCTCCCACTTCCTCAGCGACACCTTACAATGAGCAAGAACAATAGTGAGAATGAATCCATAAGGAATGGCATGCGCCTTGGAGCCGTTGATAACCCTATCTAGAAGATGAATGATGAACCTAGGCCGGTTGATCTGCCTCCCACTATCCAGACATTCCATCAAAACCAAGTCCATGTAATTGGCAATATGCCTCATTTCATGTCTAGGCAGCACACACTTGTTGATGAATTCAAACAACACCTTGTGGGGTGGCTTCATTTCACTTTTATAAATGGCCTTGGGCTCACTTTCTTATTCATTATCACATAATTTCCTAGTGATGGCCAGTGTAGTAGGAAGAGAATCCAGACTTGGACATTTCTGTCTAGTACAGTCATCATAACCTTCAGAGGGTATGCCAAGGATTTCACCCAGCTTTTTAGCATCAAAGGAAATTTGAACCCCTTTCACCAGGCTGGTGACTCTGCTATCCTTTACCTCAGCATTGGCCATGAATTCCACAATCTCATTCCTTGCCAATCTCCCATCCAGCTGAAGGACCATGTCCTTCCACTCCTGTAACTCAAGTTTCTCCAGAAGTAGGATCACCCCTTCTTCCTCCAAGTCCTTCAAAAGTCTTCCTTTCAAAATTGTTCGTTTGTCAAACTTGGCCAGCTTGTACTTTTCACCATCAGACTCATCCTCCTCTTCACAACTCTAATATTCCTCTTTAGTAATTTTCACTTGCTTGGCTTTCACTGCAGACCTGGTTCGTTTAGCCAAGATAGAGGGTTCAACAGACTTAGAAACAGATGAAGACTTCTTTGAGGAAGTCTTGGCTTTCTTGGGCTTAGGGGTCTGAACCTCTACCTCAACTGTCAGTTTTTCACTTTGATGGACTAGGTCCATCTCATCCACTTCAACAACCTTAACATGCTCAACCACTTTTTCCTTCCCCTTGTCCACTTTTTTCTTCTTACTCTCCTCTAAAGCTCTCTGCAACTCGTCCTCACTTTGCTTTAGCTTGCTCCTTGTAGTTCTTCCTCTTGGGAGAGGAATGTCAAAAGTCTCAGAAGGAGCAACTTTCTTTTTCTTGTTGGCTCTTGCTGTACTAGGGGTTATAGCTTTAGGAGTTCTTTTCTTCTTAGGTTTGACACTGTCACCTATCTTTTTCAAGATATCAGCCATTATTTGCTCAATAGATGAACCAGGTTCAACTGCTTGCTTTCCAAGATTCACTAGCCCTTCAACGGCTTCTCCTGATCCACTTCCCCCTGCATTCTTGCTACTTTCTTCCACCTTTTCTGGCTCATCTCCACAGATAGCCATTCTAACAGTTTCAGAGTTGGGTGAAGAATCAGCTACTTCTTTCCCTTTTCCCCTCTCATCACTCCGTACTCCCTCACTCTCTTTTTCTTTTTCTATTTTATTTTTACCACCTCTCCTTCTTGTCTTAGGAATTTCCACATCCACCACAGACCCAACAAGTATGAACCTATTTTCTAGATTTCCAGCGACCTCAGAGATGACCCCAGAAGAAGGGTTTAGGACAGATGTTACCTGTTCAGAATCGGAAGACCCAATTTCTTCCCCCTCAGTCGCCGACTTGAAAGAGTCATCAGAATTTTGGGAATCTTGGGCTTGGCTTGCTTGAAGCTGGGCATTTACTTTTCTTGAGAGCGCACCGCTAGCCACAGTTTTTCGAGCAAGCATTTTTACTCTCCTTCTCCTAGGTTGGGGGTAGAGCTAGGTTGAGGGGTAATGGAAGAAGAGGAAGGGGTAGGGGAGGGGGAGTACTAGGATTATCGCTGGGGTTTGTCATTTTGGGTATGGTTCTGTAATGAAGAGGATGACTTGAATGAAATTTGAGGGAAAAGAGAAGAGATAAGGTTTCGACGGTTTGCAGAAATTATGAGGGATTTGCAGGGATGATGATGAGGGATTTAAAGGAGGAGTGTAATTAATACACAATGACAACTTTTTGCAGTCAATTAGAAGTCTCATCATCCTGCAATTTTCAGTTCGAATTGACGGTTACAATTTCCCTAGAATCTAGTTGTTTTAATTAGGTGAGGATTCTTGTTGAAACAGAATTGGTTCAAATTTTAGTTGGATAGGCTTTGGAAGATTTTGGACTTGGGTAGAACTCTGCTCATGATTTAAATATTAGTATTTCAAATTGTGCAGAGTGTAGAACACATACCTCGCTATTCAGATGAACCAGCACTGATGAACCAGGTTCTTCACTAAGAGTCCTCTTGATCATGTCTCAGTTTGCCAAAATAGAGAAAATTTCGTTATAGACCAGTGAGTCATATTAATACATGGAACAAGAGTATACTATTTACAGTATGAGACTGAGCAAAGATTAATCTAGTTATCTACACAAATTCCAGATTTTCTAACAAAAAATTTTATTTTATTTTCAATTTTCCCTTTTTTTCATGTACATTCTGAACTGGTTCCATTAGATGATCTTAATCATCCCTAATTCTAACTTGTTCCTTTCAAAGTGCTCTCTACTCAGTGCTTTTGTAAAGATGTCATCAATCTGCTTATTAGTAGCACAAAACTCTATAGTGATCAATCCCTTTTCATAATTGTCCCTTAAAAAGTGATGTCTAACATCTGTGTGCTTAGTTCTCATGTGATAAACGTGGTTCTTAGTCATACTAATTGCACTAGTGTTATCACAAAAAATGGGGATACATCCAACATCAATGGATACATCCAACATCAATTCCAAAATCCATCAATTGCTTTTTAACAATAATTAAGCACAACATGAGGCAACAGCAACATACTTAGCTTCAGCAATAGATAAGGAAACAAAATTTTGCTTTTTAGTGGCCCAAGACACAAGACATGAGCCAAGAAAGTGTGCCATACCTGAGGTGCTCTTTCTATCCACTAAAAAACCAGCATAGTCAATATCAGCCTATCCCACAAGATTAAAATTACTACCTTTTGGATACCAAAGACAAAGATCAGTGGTGCCTTTTAGGTATCTCAAGATTCTTTTGACAGCGGTCAAGTGGGATTCCTTTGGATTTGCCTGAAATTTTGCACAAAGGCCTACACGGAAAACAATGCCAGGTCTACTAGCAGTGAGATATAATAATAAACCAATCATTCCTCTATACAACTTCTGATCAACAAATGAACCAGGTTCATCTATATCCAACTTTGTGGAAGTTGCAATAAGAGCGTCGATTTCTTCAGACTCTTCCATTTTAAACCTTTTAAGCAACTCTTTTACATACTTCTGCTGATGGATCATAGTTCTATTTGAATTTTGTTTAATTTTTAAGCCTAAAAAGAAATTAAGCTCACCCATCATGATCATTTCAAATTCACTCCCCATTAGTTTAGGAAATTCTTTACTTAGCTTATCAGTAGTTGCTCCAAAGATTATGTCATCTACATATATATGAACTACCAAGAGACCTTTACCTTTTTCTTTCAAGAACAAAGTGCTATCAATTTTATCTCTCTTGTAGTCATGCTCAAGCAAAAACTTTGATAATATTTCATACCATGCTCTTGGAGCTTGCTTGAGTCCATAAAGTGCTTTGTCAACTTTGTACACATGATCATGATTTTCCTTGTTCTCAAACCCTGGAGGTTTCTTGACAAAAACTTCTTCCTTTAGATAGCAATTTAGGAAGGCACTCTTGACATCCATCTGGTGAAGGGTGAATTCCATGTGTCACGCCCCTCTTTTTCCTCGCTGAGTCGGGGTTTCGACATTTTGGGACAACTCCTTTTCCTTTTGGGAAAGGGGTATGGAAATTGAAGAGTCGCCAACTAACAGATTTAAGGTGCGTTAGGTCACCTAATGCAAGTAACTCATATAAATCAATTTGCGTTACCAGAGATTGGGTAAGGGCTTGAAATTACCTTGAGGGGAAGGTGTTAGGCACCCCTCGAGGTCCACAACGGTGGGTCTCAACCAAACTCATTTTTTGAATTAGTCATTAAGCAAATAAAACAATTTAATCACATAGAGATTATTAAAAACAAGAATAAGAGAGTTCCTAGGTTTATTAGCCTATAGGATCACATCTGTGCAATACCAGGTAAACATTCCTCAACTAGAGGGGATACACATGGCATTAGCGCACAGGTCATCATATCCTTTACTACCCAATTACCCTCCCCTTAGTGGTTATAAGCGGGTTTAATTAGACGAACTCTATGCGTGCATTACCCATCCCTTCCTTATGGCCCTGGAGGTGTTTTGGACCTCTAATTTAGGCAGTTCGAGACTCTCTTGAGGTGCTTAAAGGAGAAAATCGAAGCGACAAGCAAGAACAAATAGGACATTCACATAAGGAACAATTAAAGGCTCACTTTTACCTCCTCAAGTATGCAGACAATAGCACGTCTCAAACAACAGGATTTCAGACATTTCAAAGTCCTAAAGCTGGATATCTAAGTGATCATGAAAATAGACTATATGTGATATCTATTAAAGCGAGGCAGTGGAGACCTGATCAGTTTGCCTACTGATTTTAGGACTTGCTGAATCTGGTAGTTCACAAACAATTAAACAATGTACAGTTTTACCATTTTTACAAGAGTTTAATTACAATACAGGCTTGCCTAGGCATGAATCTGGGATGTCCTATGAACATGATATCTGATTGTTAATCAGAGTCTTAATACTAACAAGCGATTTTAAACAGGCAGTTTGAGTTCGTTATGTCCTATAGGCATGTTGTCTAGGTGATGAACATTACAGAACTGACTTTATACACACTTACCTCTATAACATGATATCTAGGTGTTGGGACTGCCTTTAAACTATCTAGACATAGGCGTGGTTGCTACTGATTTTATGCGATATAGGCATGGTATTTAGGCGAGTGCAATAGAAGTCCTAAGGCATGGTTTCTAATGCAAATAATAGAATGATCATGATTTTAGGCAGAATTAATAACAACATAGTGACAGGATTTCCAAGCAGACATCAGTATGCAGAACTTTAGAAAGCAGAAGTTCAGGATAAATGATATGATGCACCTATAACATGTTTTCTAATGGACAAACAATCTTACAAGCATAACTTCTAACTCATATATAATCACAACAATCCTAGGAGCATGATTTCTACCCGATTTCCCCACAGAACATATATAAAAGTCCCTCCCATTTTACTAATATTCCCAAAATCAGTTTATAAAAAGTATTATTACAGACCATAAATGAATTACAGAAATAAGTAATGCTATAATATAGGGAGCCTGGATAGGTCCAAAGTGAACTTGGCAAACCAGGCCTTCAGACAGTCCAAAGTACCATAATCTCATAGTGTCCAAGAGAGTATCCTGGTGCATCAAAGTTCCCAAGGGCCTTAGGACCCTGGGCAATGCTCACACCAAGACTTTTTTGAAAGAACCAATTTTTGTGCAGTGTGGAAGAGCCAACCCCAGTGTGTCAGAGTTCGGAGGAAACTCATGGATTCCTAGGCAGTACACACACTGGAGGGGAAGAACTTAAGTAATCTAAGAGTAGAAGTGAGAGTGCTTGACATAGTGGAAACATTTTTAGGAAACATTCCAGGAATAGGACAGTTCAGTAGTAAAACATTTAGGAGTGAAAATAGTTTAGAGTTGAAAAACATATTAGGAGTGAAACAGTTTAGAAACATTCTAAAGGGGGCTCAGCAAACAAACAACAAGTAGAAACACAATCACAAAGCTTCATATTGCTCAGATTCAACTTAGTTTGTTAGTTAACCTCAGGTAAACATACAACATGCTGAGAACAAACAATTACACAAAGAGGAACAGGGGTTGGGAACACAGGAATTGGTCATACCAATTGAAGTCAATTAGACAGAAAAATAGGAGTCTGAAAGACATGCTGGCTTAAGGCAATAAACAAGGAAGATTAAACCTTAAACACAGAAGTAAACATGTAACAATAAACAAGAAACATTAGAACACAGAAGTAAACATGTTAATTAAAGTGATCAACAAAAGTAAACATGCTGGTTGAAACAATAAACATGAAGAATGAAACTTAAACATGAGTAAACATGTTGATGAAGACAGTAGCAGGAAAAGACACATAGTTAAACATGTAGTAGTTAAACTAGTACAGAAGAGACATAGGCTTAACTGAAATAGAGCAACAGGAAGCACACAGATTTTAACTTCATAGTATAATGAACGAAATTAGGAGTAGAAACATACCAGTTAAAGGAAGCAAACAAAAGGTAAATTAGGCAAGATTCAATAATCTAGCCTTGGCTTTCAGCCGACTAGACAAGCAATGAGCGCAAGTAGCAGAGAGATGAGAGCAAAGTATGTGTGTGAGTGTGTTTTTGTGAACTATTGTTCGTGTTTGAGAGGTAGAAGAAGAATGTATATATAACATTTAAGGGGTGAATAAAAAATAAGGTAAAGAGAGTCAGAATTCAATCAATTAAGGAGCAATTAATCAATCACAGAGTCAATTCCCATAGAGGAGTCCGGAATAGACCCCTTAATTGGAGGTAATCAATTAACGGTCACAACATGAGATTTAATTAAGGCAAACAATCCAAATCATACCAAATAGGGAATCAGTAACAATCCCAAAACCATGCGGATGACTAATTAAGGAAAGTATAATCAATCAAGGTCACGAATAAGGAAACAAGTAAAAATCCCAGCAAATATGGATTTTAACAGGACAATCATTCAAATCTCTAATAGGAATCAATCAATAGAAATCTCAATGAATACTGATTTTAGCAAGAAAGATTGTTCGAATCCCTAACAGAAATCAGTCAAGTAAAAGCCCAAAGAATACTACTTTTAACAGTGAAATCATTCAAATCCCTAAATAGAACCAGTTAGTACGACTGATTCACAGAAACAAACATAATAATGGGAAAAAATAGAAGAAATCAGTGTAACCATTAAAAACATCTAGGGTTCGAGCATACATGCGAAGATTAACCAAACACGTAAAGAGATGGCTAGATTAAACATTGAAAGCAGAAAATCTTTTAAAGAGGAGTCTGGGAAGAACCCTAGTTTCAGAAAAAGTGAATAAAAATCGAAGAAGTTAATTAAAACCAAAGATTTTCAAAGGAAAACCATTGATAACACTCGAATCACTTCAGATCTATAAAGATCTGAGAAGATTCGAATAGTAGTGAAACTAGGGTTTTTCAGAAACAGTAGAGATGAAGAAACTCGGCCTAAAATCCACGGACTCATACTAAAAGCAAGAAGAATCCATACTCACAAACGAAAATAGCCTTAGACAGGCCGGTAAGCAAGTTTCTAGCAAGAACATGTTGGATCTCCATGAGATTTTCTCAAGGATCAATGAAATGAAACAGACAGGAAGCATATAAAGCTAGTAGTGGTCGGAGAATGCATGAAAACTCCATAAATGGGAGCTTTTCGCCGATGAGTACGATTAGGGTTAGGGGTGAGTTGAGAAAATGGGAGAGGTTAGGGAGCCAGTGGCGGCGGAAAATGAAAGAGTGAAGAGGGGGTTAGGGTTGTTGGTGAAATAAAATGGTAAGTAAGGTTGTGGACCGTTGATCTAGAAGATCAACGACCACGATTGAATGGGGTTATTGGGCCGGGCAGGTATAGATTGGTCTTAGGGGTGAATTGGGTTGGTGTAATAAAGGGTTTGGGCTGGTGTATAGTGGTTAGGTCCGAAAAACTAAAGGAATTAAGAGGCTATTTGTTAAATACCCAATTAGGTAACAAAAGTAATTTACAAAAATAATTAATGGATTATAAAAAAATGATTTTCATGTTTTTAAATGATTATTCGATATTTTAAAAATATAACAAGCTATTTTCTGGTAAAGTAATGTAATAATGCATGCATGGGCTATAATTGCAAAGTTATTGCAATTATAACCGTAGAACTGTAAATGTGGCTATTTGTGAAATAATTTAGCTTAATATAAATATAAATAGAAAAATTAAACCATGAAATTGTTATAAAGTCATTTGTAATGCAGTTAGTAATTATTTATGTAAATTAAAATACTGGGATAAGTTAATTAAAAACCTTAAAAATGCAGAAATTATGGAAAAAATGTTATTTGATGCTAATGCATAGTTTTGAAGGTATATATGCAATTCTGAAAATATTATAGGGAAAAATTGGGTATCAACAGCTGCCCCTCTTTCCTCGGGAAGGAGGAAAAGAGTTATCGGGTAAAGATATGATGGCCAATTTTGACCGAGCGAGATGGTTTGAGAGATTTAGGCCGCACTCTGGTTTTTGAGCTACCTACATATCCCTGATTTTACAGGAATCAGGCCGTGTGTAGTTCTGGATTCATCGGCGGAATGTACCAATGAAGTAACCACAAGAACGGACACGAGGTTTTGGAATAGGTGAAAAAAATCTTTATGGTGAGTGGTCAGGTTTGAGATAATTTGAAAGCTGGAGCGAGATTGCTCCTGTTGGGGTAGCAGTTGATTATCGGGTCACCTGCAAGTAAAGAGATACTACGGGCATATATTTGTGCGGAAATTTAAACATGATGCAGATTCCCTTCAGACCATGAGAATTGTCTTTGGACGGTTGAGGATGACGTCATTAGACCATGATGTCCTGGGCCATGAATTGTTCAGTGAGGGATTCACAGGCCATGAAATGGTGTTCTTGGGCCATGAAAATGTTCCCATCGAACCATGACGCCTTTGAACAATGATATGCAAATGTGAGAGATCCTCAGGCCATGACATGGTGTCTTCCGGCTATGAGGATGATGCCTTTAGATAATGGCGCCTTTGGACAAGTTGGCGATATTTCAGCCCATGATATGCGAAGACATGATGCTAGGGGCGACAAGCCAGGGCTTAGTCTTGTGAAGTTGAGGGCAGAGCTTAGCCCGAAAGAAGAGAAAATAGAAATTGCCGGAGAGACGGTTCTTAGTCTCGGCAAATAAAAAGGCAATGATTGGCCTTATGCAAATAGGAGGCAGGGCTTAGCCTCATGCGAGATTCAGGACATGGCTTAGTCCCATGCAGATGGAAGGCAGTGCTTAGCCTTATGCAGATACGGAGGCAGGGCTTAGCCTCATATAAATATGGAGACAAAGCTTAGTCTCATGCAAGATTTTGGGACAGGGCTTAGTCCCATGTAGATGGAAGGCATTGCTTAGCCTTATGCAGATATGGAGGTAGGGCTTAGCCTCGTGTAAGTATGGAAACAGAGCTTAGTCTCATGCAAGATTTCAGGACTGGGCTTAGTCCCATATAGATGGAAGGCAGTACTTAGCCTTATGCAGATATGGAGGCAGGGCTTAGCCTCATGCAAATATGGAGACAGAGCTTAGTCTCATGCAAGATTTCGGGACATGGCTTAGTCCCACGCAGATGGAAGGCAGAGCTTAGCCTTATGTAGATATGGAGACAGAGCTTAGTCTTATGCAAAAAGAACAGATAGTAGGTGATAACAAAGTATTTCTTAGCTGGAAGGGGATTCAATATCATTGTTGTTATAAAGGTTGTGATTTCGAGGCGTGCATATTCCTTGTTCCTGCATTCAAAGAAAACAATCGTGAGTTCTGTAAGGGGGAGGTCGGTTCGTGCCTCCGTCGGCTTGCTTGACTTGCTTTGCTCGGCCTGAGGATCCCGTTCAAATTCTTAGGGGTAGCGTTTGCTAAACAGAGTTATTTCACAATCAATCATGCATAGTTTTCAAAGTCATTGTAAAAAATAAGTTTTAGAAATTGGTTGTTGGCGGCTTCTACGACTCCATTCATTTGAGGTCTGTATGTTGTAGAGTTCTTGTGCATGATTTTGAAATTCTCGCACGTGGATTTCATCAGATCACTATTGAGATTGGTTGCATTGTCAGTGATGATGGATTCTGTAACTCCGAACCGACAAACAATCCGGTCGCGGACAAAATCTGCCACAACCTTCTTAGTCACTGCTTTGTAAGATGTTTCTTTGACCCATTTGATGAAGTAATCAATAGCTACCAAGATGAACCGATGCCCATTTGAGGCGTTGGGCTTGATTGGATCAATGACATCCATTCCAAAGGCAACAAATGACCAAGGTGAGTTTGTTGCATTGAGCTCATTCGGCAGCACTTTTATCATATCTGCATGCACTTGACATTTGTAGCATTTTTGAACATATCAGATGCAATCTGTCTCCATGGCCATCCAGAAATAGCCGGCCCTGAGTACCTTCTTGGCCAAGACAAAACCATTCATATGCGGCCCGCAGGTTCCGACATGTATCTCTTCAGGCAACTTAGAAGCCTCTTTCGTGTCGACACACCTCAATAATCCCAAATCAGGAGTTCTTCTATATAAGGTTCCTCCTTTGTGGAAGAAATTGTTGGACAACCTCCGAAGCGTGCGTTTCTGAGTATGTTTTGCATGCTCCGGGTATTCTCCTTTTGTCAGATACCTTTGGATGTCGTGGAACCAAGGCTTCCCACCTATTTCTTCTTCAACATAAGCACAATATGCCGCTTGAATATGGATCCTTACTGGGATAGGATCAATGAAGTTCTTGTCTGGATGCTGTATCATTGATGACAAAGTGGCCAATGCATCGACAAACTCATTCTGAATTCTGGGAACATGTCGAAACCCTATCTTTGTGAACCTTTTCCTCAATTCCCGCACATGGTGAAAATATGGTAATATCTTGGAATTCTTGGTTGCCCATTCTCCTTGTACCTGGTGCACAAGAAAATCTGAATCAACGATCACTAGCAGCTCCTGAATGTTCATGTCAATGGCCATGCTGAGTCCTAATATGCAAGCCTTATATTCCGCTATGTTGTTGGTACAGGGGAATCTGAGTTTTGCAGATACCGGATAGTGCTAACCAGTTTCTGATACCAAGACGGCTCCAATGCCAACTCCTTTGAAATTCGCCGCTCCATCAAAGAACATTCTCCAACCATCATAGGCTTCAGTAATGTCTCCTCCTATGAATGATTCCTCTTTATCGGGAAAATACGTTTTCAGGGGTTCGTATTCTCCGCCCACAGGGTTTTCAGCAAGGTGGTCTCCAAGTGCCTGTCGCTTGACTGATTTTTGAATTACATAGACAATGTCGAATTCATTAAACAATATTTTCCATTTGGCCAACTTTCCAGTAGGCATAGGCTTCTGAAAGATATACTTCAAAAGATCCATTCTTGATATGAGATATGTTGTATAGGCATAGAAGTAATGCCTCAGCTTCTGAGCTATCCAGGTCAAGGCACATCAGGTTCGTTCCAGCAAAGAATACCGTGATTTATAAGGTGTAAACTTCTTACTTAGGTAGTAGATGGCTTGTTCTTTTCTCCCTGTATCGTGATGCTGCCCCAGAACGCAGCCAAAAGCTCCATCTAGTACTGCAATATAGAGAAGCAATAGTCTACCTGGCTCTAGCGGGACCAGGGCTGGTGGTGTTGATAAGTACTCCTTGATCTTGTCAAAAGCCTTTTGACACTCTTCGTTCCAACTAGTTGCAACATCCTTCTTCAACATCTTGAAAATTGGCTCACATATAACTGTGGATTGGGCTATGAATCGGCTGATGTAGTTTGTCCTTCCTTGGAAACTCATTACATCCTTCTTACTCTTTGGAAGTGGTAGCTCTTGGATGGCTTTGACTTTTGACGGATCCAATTCTATTCCTCGGCGACTTGAATCCCAATAATTTTTCGGCAGGAACCACGAATGCACATTTTGTGGGGTTTAACTTTAGGTTGTACTTCCGCAGTCTGTCGAAAAATTTCCTCAAGTCTGTTATATGATCCGTGACCTTGGATTTAATGATGACATCGTCCACATACACCTTAATCTCTTTATGTATCATGTCATGAAATATAGTAGTCATGGCCCTCATGTAGGTGGCCCCTGCGTTCTTTAGGCCGAACGACATCATCTTGTAACAGTATACCCCCGAGGGTGTAATGAAAACGGTCTTCTCAGCGTCTTCCTCGTCCATCCAAATCTGATGGTAATCGGTGAAACAATCTATGAAGGGATGGAGTTCATGTCTGGCACAACTGTCGATTAAGATGTGTATGTTTGGAAGTGGGAAATCATCCTTTGGGCTGGCTTTGTTGAGATCCCGATAATCGACACAGATTCTAACCCTCCCATCCTTCTTCGGTACTGCACGATGTTGGCTAACCAGGTTGGGTATTCCATTACCCTGAGGACTTTGGCCTTAATTTGCTTAACAACTTCCTCTTTGATTTTCAGACTCATATCAGGCTTGAATTTCCTGAGTTTCTGCTTCACTGGTGGACACATTGGGTTTGTGGGAAACCTGTGAGCCACAATAGATGTACTTAATCCGGTCATGTCGTCGTATGACCATGTGACTATTTCCTCATACTCTTTCAAGAACTGTGTGTACTCTTCTTTTTCTGACGGCGACAAGTGAATGCTGATACGGGTCTCCTTGATAGTTTCAGAATCTCCTAAGTTGATTATTTCAGTCTCGTCCAGGTTGGACTTAGGCTTGTTCTCAAAGTCCTCTACTTCTCTGAAAAATTCCTCAGGTATGACATGCTCTTCTTCTGAATCACTTTCCTTTTGTTGCGTGACCTCATTACATGTCATAGTTGCCGGTTCATCGAGACAGGAAATAGTAATGTTGTATAGATAAAGATATGAGAGAGAATAGGTAATTATAATCATTAATTCATTGAAAGTGTCAAACAAATGCAGTTTTCAATAATTAAAACAACATTTTGGAATATTGAAAACATTATTTTTTTAAAAATGCAGAAAGGGAAATCATCATTTAGAAAATAAGATAACATTGTTCAGCCTTGCTACCCCGAGACTCGTCGGGCCCTGGATGGTCTGACAGTCCAATTCTTGAGGAATGATCCTCGTTACACAGCTTTGATGGTAGGGACTTCCTCCTCCTCCTCCTCCTCCTAAAAAATTACATAGCAATCCATGTCCTCATCTTCCAGGAACAGGTTCCTCAAGGCGGAAAATGCTTCTTCCTCCTCTGATTCCCACATGATGTCGGTCTGCTGGAAAGTCTGATTCAGGTGAGGTATAGGTTGCTTGAAACTCTGGTGACCAGTCTTGAAACTCTTTCCAGGTGTATTCATATCCTAGTCCAAAAGTGGTACCATTGCGCTTTAGATGTATTGGTTTTGATATACCCTTAAGATTTTTGCCAAGACCCTTGCTACTCCACCACTTATCCTTCTCGATCGCGTTGACCCTCTCAATATGATGATAAGTCTCTCCATCTAGCTATTCTTCTATTTTCAACCACCGGGATGGTCTGACGGGTGTAAATATGGTTTCTCCCGTCTCCATGGATAATCACTTCTTGGTGGTTCCACTCAAACATCACTGCCTGATGCAAAGTTGACGCCACAACCCCATCGACATGTATCCAGGGTCTTCCCAACAACAGATTGTATGATGCAAATATATCTAACACATGGAACTCGACATCAAACAATTACATCTGTAGACAAAGATTGATCTCTCCAATGGTAGCTCTACGAGACCTCTCAAATGCCTTCATATTCATAGTCCCTTCTCGTATTTCATACAGACCTTTGCCCAACCTCTTCAGTGTTTTCAATGGGAAAATATTGAGACTGGATCCCCTCATCTATCAGAACCCTGGTAATGAAATTTTCCTCACATTGCACGGTAATGTGCAATGCCCTATTATGATTCAAACCCTCGGGTGGCAGCTCGTCCTCGTGGAAGGTGATTTTTTGACTTTCCAGCACCTGTCCCCCATATTTTCCATTTCCCCGCCAGTGATGTTGTTAGGTACATATGCCTCACTTAACACCTTTAAGAGAGCATTCCTGTGCGCTTCTGAATTCTGTAGCAGTGACAGGATAGATATCTTAGCAGGAGTCTTGTTCAAATGATCGGTGACTGAGTACTCCCTTGCTTGCACTTTCCTCCAAAGGTCATACGGGCATGTTTCAATAACGGGCGGTCTTTTTGAAGCATGCTTACCGGATTCTCCCAAATGCTCTGGCGTATAGACTCTTCCTGTTCTGGTCATTCCTTGTGTAGCACCGGATTCTTCTATTTTGGTCTTTCCTTTTCTTCTATCTTCGGCCACATAATCCCAAGGTACAACCTTGGTGTCGAAAGGTGGTGTGGTTGACACTATCACTGTAAAAGGTGTGGCTACTTCCACTTTGAATGGAACAGGCGCGGTTGCATGGGGTGTTATCTCAACTTCAAATGGAACTGATGCAGCTACCTCAACCTCTACTGGCAGGTATTTGTACTATAATAGTATTGGGCGTGACTGCGGGTTTCTTAGGATTGCCACCCTCTTCGATAAGTCCAATTGATCCCTCGGGATCCTATTCCTCATTGGTCTCTATCACATTGATACTTTTACCCCTATGATCTGGGAGGGGGTTGTTGCGGATGTTGGGTGTAGCTTCTTTGGCCTGAATGAGCTTATTATCAATCAAGGTCTGGATCTTATCCTTCAGCATTCGGCACTCATCAATGGTGTGCCCTTTCATTCCAGAATGATATGCACAAGTCTTATTTGGGTTGACCCATTGGGATGAATTCTCCACGGTCGCAGCAGGAATATGAGTGACGTAACCAGCAACCTTCAACCTTTCATACAGCTGGTCAATGGGCTCGGCAATGACAGTGTATTGTTTAGGTGGTCTGCAATCAAAGTTAGGCCGAGGTCTTGGAAAGTGAAAGGGTTGGGAATTATATGTGTGATAAGCGTGGCTGGTTGGGAATATTTGAGAGGTGATGGTTGATATGTGGGTGGAGGTTCTTGGTATGTAAGTGGGGAAATTTGATATACAAGTGGAGTTTTGGGTCCTTGGGCGACCATTACTGTTCCCACATCTTTCTTCTTCAAATACCCCCTGATTGCAATGCTTTATTTGTGGCATGCAATGCCTCAAAGTTTGTCACCATACCACTTTTAGTGCCCTCTTCAATCCTTTCTCCGAGTTTGATGATATCAGAGAACTTATGGTTTTCAATAACCATCAATCTTTCATAGTACTGCGGATCCTGTGCTCTAACAAAGAACTTGTTCATCTGCTCCTCGTCCAATGTCGGCCTGACTTTGGCTGCTTCTGACCTCCAACGAGTGGCATACTCGCGGAAGGTCTCAGTGGGCTTCTTCTTTAAGTTCTGAATGTGGAAGGCATCCGACGCATTCTCTATGTTAAACCTGAATCAGTCCATGAAGTCAGACACCATACTCACCCAGTTGGCCCACTTCTTAGGATCCAGGCTGATATACCAGGATAAAGCATCTCCTGTAAAACTCCTCATGAAAAGCTTCATTTGGATCCTTTCATCTTTTCCGACCCCTACAAGCTTGTCACAATTAGTCCTTAGGTGAAACCTAGGATCACCTGTTCCATCAATCATTTTGAACTTGGGAGGTTTGTAACCCTCTGGCAATTCCACATCCGGCTGTATGCATAGGTCTTCATAGTTCAGACCTTCTATCCCTTTGCCTCCTTCAACGCCTTGAACCCGACTTGTAAACTTCTTGAGCTTCTCAACCAGGTTCTTAATGAGCATGTCCTTCTCAGCATATTCCGGTGCATAGGATATGGTTTGAGTGGAGTGAGGTAGGGTCGCCACATATATAGGATTATTTTGGTGACCGGGAGTTTGGGCATAATGGTGATCATTGGTGGAGTTCTGGGTTTCAGGAATGATTTATGGGGTATTTTGTGGAGTATGGTAGGTGTTTTGCTGATATTATGGAGGGATAGTTTGATTCTGTGGTGGCGTTGTGTAATGGTGGGGTGCAGGAGGATTTTGTAGGCGCTGGTTGGGTGTGTTTTGCAGTGGTGCGGGGTTCTGAGTGTTTGAATGGTTGACATCTGGGATATTGAGTGTGAGGGATAGATTTGCTAAGATCCGGACCTGCTCGAGCTCACCCTGGAGTTATAGTATTTTCTGCTCAAGTCGTGATACCACATCATTTGGGGCCTGAGTACCTCGTCCATCAGAAGATTCTGCTGTTCAACATGTATGTTGTTGTCTTTTCTGGTGCCGTTCAAATCATCCATCTTTTCTTTCCCTTTGCCTTTTGGTGGACTTGGAGAAGGATAAGGTGGAGGGCCCCTGGATCTAGTTTGGTAAGCTGATGATGCCAGTATGCACGAACCAACCTTTGGGTAGTGGGAATAATCAAAAGAAATAAAGAAAAACAAAAGGTAGCCAAGTCAGTAAGAGTTCTGAGAATATTTGCAATATTTAAACACATATTGCGGAATGTAAATTCACGTCCTATTTGGGAGCCTCGTTGTGCCCGAGGTAGGCCTAGCGACAAATTATTTTGGAGAATTTAGATGCCAATAAATGCCTAATTTCATTAATATAAAAAATAGACGAATCCCAAAACGACACTAAGATAATAAAAGATAAGTCACTACTGGCACTTGGCCTTATTACATTTGAAAAAAAAACAGGTAAATCTAATCTACTTTGTCCAAGAAGGACCTTCCCCAGGCTTGATCTTCTTGGCTTTGTCAATCAGGTTTCCCAGGTTGTGCATGCCCAACAACAGGTATACCCTCGCTAGATGTCCTCCTTCGCTTCCCTCAGCATTCTGGCAGTCGGCGACTCTTTTCCTTGTCTTCCCCTCCATCTCCATCAGACCTTGGTCCAGATATTCTACCCTTCCATTGGACGTGATAGCCATTTCCCTCCATTCCTTGATTAATCTCTTGTCTGTCTCGTGTATCTCCTGATGTTCAGCCTCAAAGTTATGAACCCTCTTGCACAACTTGTTGTATTTTACTTGGGTTTCTACATCTTCGTCTATGACCCTGTTTCCTCGACCAATTCCTGGCTCAACTTTCCCAGCTAAGTTGTCCTCCAACCATACCGGGTAAAAGGGTGCATGTCCTGCATGACACCTGTCTAGCTCAATGGTGTCCTTCTCCACAATAATCTTTGAGTGACACATATGCTGAGCTTGACACTTGTAAGGGATGTCATCATCCTGAAATCTGCCCGGAAATGACTTGTCTTTACGACCCGCGATATGATCTGCTTTCTGCCTGCCTTCCTTCCTCATAACCCTGATGAGAACATAAGGGTATATCCCCCTTAAACCAATCAACACGAAGTGAGGAGCGTCCCTTGACCTGATGATGAACTCGTCAGTAGGGAACCATTCAAACATCCACTAAACCTGATCCTCAGTCAAATTGTCAAAGAACTCCACCCATTCCTTAGCACTCTCTAGTTGAGCAAACCTGTCCGGAATGTAAGTCATCCGTTTAGGGTGATGGAAGGCAATATGTTCATTCCACGCACTTCATGGAAACTCATGACAATATTGAACCTTTTGGAGATGCTCCATTAACCACAACTGCAGCAGCAAATTGCAGTTCTCGAAATGTTTGGACCCTTTATGACAGTGGTCCAAGGCTCGGTAGATATCAACTATAATCATAGGGACTATGGTGTATGTCTGTGCCTCGATTCATTCCATTAGAGTCTTGGTGACCATAACCAATCTAGTGTGAATTCTTTCCCTTTTCATTGGGAACACTATCATTCCCAAGAAGCAAACAATGAACACGAAAACTCTGCGGTGAATATGACCCAAGGAAGTGATGGAAAAATCATCATGGAAAATACGGTAGGACTTGCTATGACCATATCTCTCATACAAGTAGTCAAATGGTATGTAAGATTTCTTTAAGCACTCCAAATCAACGTTCTTTTTCAGACCAGTCATTTTTAGAAATCCCTTACCAGTGCGATTTTCTGGTACCAATAGTCCAGGGCTTTCCCAAGGTAGCCCAGCAAATCCCGCAATTTCTTCTAGGAGCGGGGTCATTTCTATATCCCCGAAGCGAAACACTGATCTTTCACGATCCCAGAACATGGTTGCAGATTCTATCAACATGTTATTTGGTTGTATGTCTAACAGAGAAGGCAAATTTTCCAGGACCTTCTTCACATATTTTTTGTCACTTGAGGAAAGATCTCCCCACCAATCTAGTAGCAGTGGTGGTATACTACGGACCATGTCAAACCTGGGGACCTCGTGCCTCATTTTCTGCAAAACAAATAAGGTTAGACCCTTTCCCCCTCCAGATTCGACTATTTATATATCCATGATTAGCATATTGGCATTTAGTTCTCCAAAATTAATGCACAAAACGTGGTTGCGTCCATTGGGAGTATGGAAACCCCGATGGACTTTTGGATAAGGTTTGTCTTAAAGGTTTATTATGTGGAAAACATATTAACCCTGTTGATACCCAATTTTTCCTCAAAATATTTTAAATTGCATATATAGCTTCAAAATCATGTATCAATAGCAATTGATATTTTTCCACAATTTCCCTATATTTGTATTAATCTATCCAGCATTTTATTTCCAACAAATAATTATAAAATTGCGTCACAAATGATTTCAAACGCATTTCTTGGTTTCATTAATTACTTTTGGTCCTATTAAGACCAAATTATTTCATAATTAGCCAAATTGGCACCTTTTGGCTATAATTGCAATAACTTTGCAATTATAGCCCAATCATACGATTTTATAATATTTTTATCCAGAAATTAATCATTTGTATTTTTAAAATACTAAGTAATCATCTTAATTATTTTCTACGCATGAAATTCATTTTTATAACTAACAACTATTTTTTATAAATTGTTTTAATTAATTTACATGGGGTATTTAACAGATAAACACTTAATTAGACCAGACCCAAGTCTGATTAAAACGGCCCAAACACCCAGGCTCAATACATTTATCCTACCCAACCCAATACCCCACTTCAATCCTAACGGTCCGGATTTACCCTTTCTTTAATTAATCCAAACGACCCCCCTCCCAAACCCTCACTTCTCTCATTTCCCTCATCTTCTATCCTCCGTCATCCTCTTCCCTTTCTCTATCAAATCCTCTCTGCGTCAAACCCTAATCCCCTCTCCATTCTCTGGTTCGCCGGTGACAATGGCGGTTCCCTACCCCCAGCCTCTATGGCTTCTCTCTATGGCTCGATTCTTGCATCTTTGAGGTCCTCAAGGGACCGGTTGGTTATTCATCTACCCCCGGGGTTCGTGCTCACCTCCCATGGCTTTTATGTCATTCTCAGGCCGTCCATGTCCATCTGAGTAAAATCCTCCCATCTCCAGCTAGAACATGTGGTTTCTAAGCCGAATCTCTCTCTCTCTTTGGGTTCTCTCTCTGAAACCCTAATTTTAACACTGGATTTCATAGATATGGGTATATTCCTAGTTATTTTGCTATTTTCTTAAAGAATTTTCGATTTTCCTAAAGCATCTCTTCATCTTCAAACTAGGGTTTCTTAACCCCTTTTCAAAAAACGATTCTTCTTCTGACTTTAGTGTTATTATGTGATTTTCACTGTGTAAACGGTTTGTTTAAGTTTTTCCTTCATCTGATTTTATTATGTTGAAAACCCTAAGTTTCTTGGTTTAATCTTTGGGTTCTGAGTTTATCTTTACTGTTCGTTCTTTCAAACTTGTTTGCATGTTTGATTCTCATGAATCTACTTCGATTAATCTAAGTATTTTTGTGATTTTCACCCTGTTTAACTTACTAGGGTTTCTGATTCTGCCTATTTCTGCCTATTATATGCTTACCTCGCTTACTCTCAGAGGTTTATGTTTATCAGTACTATATTCCAGTTTGAATCTCTGATTCTATATGATCTTTACTTTACCATGTCTATTAGGGTTCTAATTCTTGCCTTCTGCCTTGCTTATCATGTGTTTATTCTGTGCAATTTGTGTTGATTCCTCCTAATCAGTACTATTTCCTATTTTGAACCCTTAATTCTCGGTGATTGATACCTTTCATTAATCCCTTATGATTATTTCCCTGTTGATTTTCCGACCTTAGCTTATTTCTTGCCTTATTTTATGGTCGACTATGCTGTCAAATTAATTCTTATGTTATTTCCTTAATTAGAATCCTCTGAACCTAGCCTCAATTACATGTTCTATACTGGTACTGTGCTGAAATTATTTCCTTATTGTGTTATATTCCAGTCATATGGTATCTTTCCTTATTTATTGCATGTCTATTACCGTTCAAAGTTAACTCCTTAATTGAAGGGAATACTTATATTGATCTTATGTTGATTGATTCTGATTCCCCAATCACTGTCTGACTTTGATTGTTACCTTATCCTACCTAGTTTCAAACTACTCTATATGCTCTCTCTCATTGACACTAAACAGAGACGAACACATTAGTTCAAACTCTATCTCTTACACTCAAAGCTTTCTTCTCTTCTTCCGTGTCACTTACTATTATTCTGAGTTAGCCGGCTGGAAGCCAAGGCTAACTATTGTGCTCTCCTGCCCCTTCACCTTTGTGTTTACTGTCCCTTTACTGGTATGTTCTGATTTTCAATTTAAGTCCCAAAACCAATATGTTCCTTTTACCGCTTCAGTTCATGTTCCTGAGTTGTTTCTATCTATTGTTTTGTTGTTCAACATGTAATTGACATCTTTGCATCATTTCTTCATCTAGTATTCTAATTATGTCTTAACTCCTTAGTATTAGAATGTTCTTATAAACCTGTAATCTGATTCAATATGACTCTATTCTGTTTTGATGCTTGTGTACTAGTAGCCTAGTTCTGGTATGCCTTATTGATTTGTTACCCTAAGTTACCCTGATGCTATTCTCAATCATGTTTAGTGCTTCTATGTCCTTACTGCTGCTATGAAATTCTATACTATGTCATCTCCTAATCCCATGAACCCCCTACGCACTTCTGATTCTGTGACTATGTTCTAATTAGCATTCCAGAATTCATGTCTCACTATTTACACTATTAGCTACCCCTTAATTTCAAGAGACTTATGTTTATTATATGTGTATTATGTGTCCCCAGTCCCCAATTATCCCTGTGTGAAGGTTGTTATTTGAGTATTGCTGAACCTGTTTGGCTCTGTGTTTGATCTGTTGTTCGTTTGATTTCACCACTCTTATCAAAATTGTTTTAGTGCTAAACAACTCTCCTATTTTATAAAGCTACTGCAACTGAATCCCTTCTTTCAAATACTGCTTTCCTATTAAACCCTTTTCAAAACTATG
>ML437419.1:0-40637 GCA_005239525.1 Nicotiana knightiana
CGAGGAGTTCGGCGCCACCTGTAGCTAGTGCTCCTCCACAGTTTTAGAGGCCTCGGTATGATCAATTTAGCTATTCTGGTCCAGGTCAAAGTTCGCGGGCTTCAGGCTGGCAATATCATAGGGATACTAGTCAGATGAGACGTCCAGCACCCCGTTGTGATCATTGTGGCAAGGTCCACTTTGGATTGTGTTGTCGAGGTTCTGATGCGTGGTATTCTTCCAGACATCCTGGCCATATGATGCGAGATTGTCCTAACACAGAAGGTGGTGGTATGGCTCAGCCAACTGGATCTGTATCGTGTTCTTCCTCATCAGTTCGACTTCCAGCACGGGGTTTTCAGCAGTCGACAGGTCGCAGTAGAGGTAGAGGTAGAGGTGCAGTTCCGAGTTCGAGTGGTGCTCAAAATCGAACCTACGCTCTAGTAGTTCGACAGGATCTCGAGTCATCTCGGGATATTGTTACATGTATATTGTCTATGTTTTCTTACAATGTATATGCGTTGATTTATCCGGGATCTACATTATCATATTTTACACCTTTTGTGTCTAATAAGTTTGGCGTTGAACCTGAATTGATAGGTAAACAACTTACGGTAACTACTCCGATAGGAGATTTTGTGATTTTTAGAAGGCTATATAGAGGTTGCACAGTGATGATTTTTAGTCGTCAAACCTCAGTGATAATGGGAATGGACTGGTTGGCCTCATGCTATGAAAATGTTGATTGTCATACGAATATGGTTAGGTTTCAATTTCCTGATGAACCTGTCATTGAATGGAAAAGGAACATTGCTACGCTGAAAGGTAGGTTTATTTCCTATCTTAANCATCTCGTTCGCATTAAGGACGCAGATACAAATCCGCCTACTCTACAGTCAATCCCCGCGGTCAATGAATTTCCAGATGTTTTCCTAGATGAATACTCAAGCCTTTCTCCTGAAAGGGAGATTGAGTTTAGTATTGATGTGTTGCCTTACACTCAACCCATATCTATTCCTCCATACAGGATGGCCCCGGCAGAGTTGCAAGAGTTGAAGGCACAGTTGAATGACGTGCTGGAGAAGGGCTTTATTAGGCCTAGCACTTCACCTTGGGGTACGCTAGTCCTGTTTGTGTGGAATAAAGACGGGTCGTTAAGGATGTTTATTAATTATCGACAGTTGAATAAGTTTACCATAAACAACAAGTACCCCCTTCCAAGGATTGACGACTTGTTTTACAAACTCAAGGGTGCCAAGTATTTCTCCAAGATTTACTTACATTTAGGGTATCATCAGGTGAGGGTTAAGGATAAGGATATTCCAAAGACGGCCTTCCGGACAAGATATGGGCACTTTGACTTCTTGGTGATGTCGTTCGGGCTAACAAATGCCCCGGCACCTTTTATGGATCTCATGAATACTGTATTCAGGCCCTATCTTCACGTGTTCGTGATCGTATTCATTGATAACATTTTGGTGTATTCTCGTTCGAGGCGGAACATGCGGGCTACTTGCGGATAGTATTACATATGCTTCAGGATCGTAAGTTATATGCCAATCTCTCCAAATGTGAATTTTGGCTGCACTCAGTAGCATTCCTTGGCCATGTGATATCTGACGAGGGTATTAGTGTCGACACTAAAAAGATCAATGCAGTAAAGAATTGTCCGAGACCTACAACACCATAAGAAGTTCGCAGCTTCCTGGGGATAGCAGGATATTATAGGCGATTTGTAGAAGGGTTTTCCTCTATATCAGCACCACTGACTAAGTTAACACAAAATGCTACTAAGTTCCAGTGGTCTGACGCTTGTGAATGAAGTTTTCAGGAGTTAAAGAATTGATTGACATTTGCGACTGTGCTCACTCTCCCAGAAGGAACAGAAGGTTTTGTGGTAAATTGTGATGCCTCAAGTAAATGTTTGGGGTACGTATTGATGCAACATGGGAAGGTGATTGCTTATGCATCAAGACAATTGAAGAAGCATGAAAAGAATTATCTGACTCATGATTTGGAGTTGGCTGCAGTAATATATTCTTTGAAGATATGGCGGCAGTACTTATACGGCGTCCATGTTGACATCTACACAGATCACACGAGTTTACAATACATCTTCAACCAGAAGGAGTCGAATTCGAGGTAGCGTAGGTGGCTTGAATTACTTAAAGATAATGATGTCGAGTTATTGTACCATCCCAGTAAAGCCAATGTTGTGGCAGACGCTCTTAGTCGTAAGTCAATGGGAAGCTTAGTACACATTGAGGCAGGTAGACAGGGATTGACTAAAGAGCTTCATCAGCTAGCCAATATGAGAATTAGATTGTTAGACTCTAATGACGGATGGGTTACTGTAAAGAATACATCAGAATCATCTTTGGTAGCCGAGGTAAAAGTACTGCCATATGAAGTTCCTACCTTAGCACGATTGAGAAAGAGCATTCAACAGTGTAAAATTATGACTTTTGAGGTTGGAGCAGATAGGGTACTGAGATACCAGGGCCGGTTATGTGTGCCTGATGTGGCAGGGTTGAGAGGGAAGATTATGATTGAGATTCATCAATCCCGATATTTCATCCATCCCGGCTCGACAAAGATGTATCATGAGTTTAAGGTGCAGTATTGGTGGGATAACATGAAGAAGTCTATTGCAGAATTTGTAGCCCAGTGTCCTAATTGTCAACAAGTAAAAATCGAACATCAGAAACCCAGTGGACTGCTTTAGAATATCGAGATTCCGACCTGAAAATGAGAGGTGATTAATATGGACTTCATTATTGGATTACCTCGCTCTTATCATAACTTTGACTCCATATGGGTGATAGTTGATCGACTTACAAAATGTGCCCATTTTCTTCCAGTTAAGACAACTTACACAGCTGAAGATTATGCAAAGTTGTATATCAAGGAGATTGTTAGGCTTCATGGTGTGCCGATATCTATTATATCAGACCGAGGAGCGCAATTTGCGGCTAACTTTTGGAGGTCTTTTAAAAAGGGTCTAGGCACACAAGTGAATCTTAGCACTGCATTCCATCCACAGACTGACGGACAGGATGAACATACCATTCAGACACTTAGATATGCTATGAGCATGTGTTCTAGATTTCAAGGGGAATTGGGATGACCATCTTCCACTCATACAATTTGTCTACAGTAATAGCTACCATTCCTGTATTAAAATGGCCCCGTACGAGGCACTATACGGGAGGAGATGTAGATCACCAATTGTATGGTTCGAAGTTGGTGAAACAGAATTATATGGGCTAGCTTTGATTAACCAAGACATTGAGAAGGTGAAACTAATACAAGCGCGGTTGAGGACAGCACAAAGCAAGCAAAAGTCTTATTCTGATGTCTGACGTCGTGATCTGGAGGTTGAGGTTGGTGAGTGGGTTTTCCTGAGGATCTTCCTGAGGCTTTTCCTGATGCGTTTTGTGAAGAAAGGTAAGCTGAGTCCGCGGTATATCGGTCCGTACAAAATTCTTTGACGAATTGGACAGGTTTCTTATGAGTTAGAATTTCCATCCGAATTGGAAATTGTCCACCCGATATTCCATCTATCTATGTTGAGGAAATGTATTAGAGACCCTTCTTGGGTCGTCCCTATCAAAGATGTACAAGTTACAAATGATCTATCATATGAAGAATTGCGAGTGGCTATATTAGATCGACAAGTCTGCAAGTTGAGAACAAAGGTTGTAGCTTCCGTCAAAGTATTGTGGAGGAACAAGAACATGGAAGAAATGACATGTGAAGCAGAAGAGGAGATGAAGTATAAATACCCTTACCTGTTCCAGAATGAAGATAATGAGGGTGCCAGGGGAACGCATGACGCATTTAAAGGTGAAACAACTCTATGAGGTAAGCAATAGCTTGAGAATACTCTTCCTTAACACACAATAGTGATATGCAGATAATGTACATATCCGTAATGCTTTGTGTAGACTTGCAAGGCTATACGTTGGGATGCTTGCAAGTTTGTCGAGTATCCATTTTATAGGGGAAAAACTCGGCAGGAAATTTCCGTTGGAATCCACGATGAGTTAGGCTTTCCATAAACCCTTACATTCGAGGACGAATATTCCTAAGGGGGGGAGGGTGTTACAACCCATATTCACGTACGTTCATTCATTCCATAAGTTAGTTGACGAAATATGAGAAGATATTATCTTTGAGACGATAAGAAGTTAATCCTATTGGTCTTAAATTATATAAGAGTGTATAAGGGTGATAAACAAGTATTAGAAGTTAACCAATAAAGGATGTTGTAAACCGTATTTTTGGTAGACCTAGGGGTTCTTAATATTCTCAACAGGTCGTGTTTTAAGGTATTTGAATCACTTAATATTCGTATCATAAGTCTCGAAGTCAAACGAGTTATGAAACAAAAGTCGACAAGAGTTGTCACAACTTAGGTTCATAGTTTTACTTAAACTTTAGGTCAAATGTTACTAAGCTTTTCTACCATTATAATTATAATTACAGGGTGATATACCCACCAAATTGAAGATATATGAGTCTAGTTTCCAACTTTTCTAACCGTTCATCGATACAATATCAGAATAGAGAGATATTTGCATTTTCACGAGACTGTGCTAAGAACCTCTCTATGGGCCCCGCATAGTCAGTTTAAGAGAGATGGATATATATAATATGTTTAGAACCCGTTTTAAGTCATTCATTTTCATTATATTTATACCTTATAACCCTAGAAACACCCTCGTAAGTTTCTCTCAAGATTCAAGACCCAAACAAAGGGCAAACAAGACAAATCAAGTATCGGGAATCCCGTGGCGCTAGTAAGTTTCTTGTTCTACTTGTTGTTGTTCATTTTGTGTTGTTCAAGCTCGTGTACATAATTGAATGGACGAGCTTCCAAATATACTCTACTCTTAGGAGCTAGCAGTACTTACATTGTTTCCTTTCTTATGGAATAATTGATGTTGAGGTTGCTTCTCTTGTTCTTATGTTATCAATGTTGTTGGTACTTCCTGATTCTTATAAGATTCTTGATGAAGAGTTAGTCCTAATAACGTGTACGGAGAATATCGACCATACATCACTCCGAAATGTTAAGAATATTTTTCAAGTGAGTCGCACATGCATTTTACATATATATATATATATATAATATATATATACATATATATAATATATATATATACATATATATATATTATATATATATACATATATATATATATTATATATATGTATATATATATATAATATATATGTATATATATATATATAATATATATATGTATATATATATATATAATATATATATGTATATATATATATATATAATATATATATATGTATCTATTTTACTCTACCGAGCCGCGTTATAGTCGGCCGAGTACGACACCTATTGTGCAACAACTGATCAGTTGGGTTTTACCGAGATCCACATGGCCGGGTATGATATGATGATGATGATGCCCACATAGGAATATGTTTTAAAATTTTATGTATATGTATGTATGTATCATGCATTTCATGTCAGTAGCCCTCAGAGGCACCCAAATGTTACATGTTGTATATTCTCTATCCTTGTTTACATTATTGTTCTTACTTATGCTTTCCTGCCTTACATACTCAGTACTTTATTACTGACGTCCTCTTTATTTGTGGACGTTGCATGTCGTGCTGCAGGTCCTGATAGAAAGGTAGACACTGCTACTCCACCACAGTAGGCTTCCCAATTCACCGGTTGTTGGCGAGATCCCTTCTCCGGACTTGCCGTGGTCTTGGTATGTATTTTTGTTATAGATATTATGGGTATGTCAGGGCCCTGTTCCGGCAATCTTGCATCACTTCTCCTCCTTTAGAGGCGCATAGACAGGTGTCGACTCATGTATAGTTTGGTATGCCTTGTTGGCTAATTTTTGTTGTATAGTCTTTCGTGGCAGTTTTGTAGCTCGTACCTTATATGTGGTTTCTTAACAGTCTTGTCATCCCATCTGATGTATGGTCATGACCTTATCTTTCATTGTTGATTTTTCATGATACATAGATAATAAAGAAGATTAGATAAAATGTTTGTTGGTGCTCGGCAACTATGGCCGGGTGCTAGTCATGATCCTCTAGTTTTGGTTGTGAAAAACATGGTAACAGATCAGGTCTGTCCTAGGGGTTGTCTATGAGCCTTGTCTAGTAGAGTCTTGATTATGGATGTGTAGCGTGCCACGTTTATAATCAGGAGACTACATGACATCTACGGTTGTTACCTTCTTCCTGAATCAAGATCGTGCGTAGAGTTGAATCTTTAGTGTTCGTATCTAATATTAACCTTGTTTCCTTTCAGTGATGCCTTCGACTAGGAAGCAAGCGACTAGTAGATGGCTTGATATAGCCGCGGGAGAGGGTACCAGTCAAGTCCTGCAAGCCAGAGTAGGCCAAGGTGAGGCTCAAAGTGAGATGTCGTCTCATACCTCATCTACTCGGTCTCATCCAGAGGGTATTAGGAGGCACCCAGCACCACCAATTCCTCTGTCTGGCACTACAGACCAGGATATGGTGAGTGCGGTGTAGTTATTGACTAGCTCGGTAGCCGATCAAGCTTAGAGGAAAATTACCGGTGTTGGTTATAAGTCGGATAGTACGAGAGTTCAGCATTTTATTAATCTAGACCCTCCAGTGTTTACCGGATCAGACCCCAAGGAGGACCCGTAGACTTTTATTTACCAGATTCATCGTACACTACGGGTTATGCATGCTAGAGATACAGAGGAAGTAGAGTTGGCTTCTTATCGATTACGAGATTTAGCGGTTTTCTAGTATGATAGTTGGGAGAGATCTAGGGGTCTGAACGCCCCTCCAGCTGTGTGGAAGGAAGTTTTTGAGGCCTTTCTTCGTCACTATTTGCCAATTGAGATACTAGAGGTGATAAGTTCTTGAACCTTATAAAAGGTAATATTAGTGTGCTAGATTATAGCACACAATTTGATTCTTTAGCAAGGTATGCTCCCCATATGGTGGCTGAGATAAGTGATAGGGTGCATATGTTCGTGAACGGGTAGGGACCACATCTGATAAATGAGTGCACGACAGCCTCCTTGGGGAGGGCATGGATATTTCCCATATTCAGGATTATGCCCAGACCCTTGAGGATTAAGCACCAGCAAAGGGCAAATAGGGAGTAGGATAGGGGCCAACATAAGAGGGCGTGATTTGTATGGTATTCTTATGACCTCAGAGGTAGCGTTAGGCCCCAGTCTTCGAGGAGTTCGGCGCCACCTGTAGCTAGTGCTCCTCCACAGTTTTAGAGGCCTCGGTATGATCAATTTAGCTATTCTGGTCCAGGTCAAAGTTCGCGGGCTTCAGGCTGGCAATATCATAGGGATACTAGTCAGATGAGACGTCCAGCACCCCGTTGTGATCATTGTGGCAAGGTCCACTTTGGATTGTGTTGTCGAGGTTCTGATGCGTGGTATTCTTCCAGACATCCTGGCCATATGATGCGAGATTGTCCTAACACAGAAGGTGGTGGTATGGCTCAGCCAACTGGATCTGTATCGTGTTCTTCCTCATCAGTTCGACTTCCAGCACGGGGTTTTCAGCAGTCGACAGGTCGCAGTAGAGGTAGAGGTAGAGGTNAACTTCCAGCACGGGGTTTTCAGTAGTCGACAGGTCGCAGTAGAGGTAGAGGTAGAGGTGCAGTTCCGAATTCGAGTGGTGCTCAAAATCGAACCTACGCTCTAGTAGTTCGACAGGATCTCGAGTCATCTCGGGATATTGTTACATGTATATTGTCTATGTTTTCTTACGATGTATATGCGTTGATTTATCCGGGATCTACATTATCATATTTTACACCTTTTGTGGCTAATAAGTTTGGCGTTGAACCTGAATTGATAGGTAAACAACTTACGGTAACTACTCCGATAGGAGATTTTGTTATTTTTAGAAGGCTATATAGAGGTTGCACAGTGATGATTTGTAGTCGTCAAACCTCAGTGATAATGGGAATGGACTGGTTGGCCTCATGCTATGAAAATGTTGATTGCCATACGAATATGGTTAGGTTTCAATTTCCTGATGAACCTGTCATTGAATGGAAAAGGAACATTGCTACGCTGAAAGGTAGGTTTATTTCCTATCTTAATGCAAGGAAGATGATCTCAAAAGGGTACATTTATCATCTCGTTCGCATTAAGGACGCAGATACAAATCCGCCTACTCTACAGTCAATCCCCGCGGTCAATGAATTTCCAGATGTTTTCCTAGATGAATACTCAAGCCTTTCTCCTGAAAGGGAGATTGAGTTTAGTATTGATGTGTTGCCTTACACTCAACCCATATCTATTCCTCCATACAGGATGGCCCCGGCAGAGTTGCAAGAGTTGAAGGCACAGTTGAATGACGTGCTGGAGAAGGGCTTTATTAGGCCTAGCACTTCACCTTGGGGTACGCTAGTCCTGTTTGTGTGGAATAAAGACGGGTCGTTAAGGATGTTTATTAATTATTAACAGTTGAATAAGTTTACCATAAAGAACAAGTAGCCCCTTCCAAGGATTGACGACTTGTTTGACAAACTCAAGGGTGCCAAGTATTTCTCCAAGATTTACTTACATTTAGGGTATCATCAGGTGAGGGTTAAGGATAAGGATATTCCAAAGACGGCCTTCCGGACAAGATATGGGCACTTTTACTTCTTGGTGATGTCGTTCGGGCTAACAAATGCCCCAGCACCTTTTATGGATCTCATGAATACTGTATTTAGGCCCTATATTCACGTGTTCGTGATCGTATTCATTGATAACATTTTGGTGTATCCTCGTTCGAGGCGGAACATGCGGGCTACTTGCGGATAGTATTACATATGCTTCAGGATCGTAAGTTATATGCCAAGCTCTCCAAATGTGAATTTTGGCTGCACTCAGTAGAATTCCTTGGCCATGTGATATCTGACGAGGGTATTAGTGTCGACACTAAAAAGATCAATGCAGTAAAGAATTGTCCGAGACCTACAACACCATAAGAAGTTCGCAGCTTCCTGGGGATAGCAAGATATTATAGGCGATTTGTAGAAGGGTTTTCCTCTATATCAGCACCATTGACTAAGTTAACACAAAAAGCTACTAAGTTCCAGTGGTCTGACGCTTGTGAATGGAGTTTTCAGGAGTTAAAGAATTGATTGACATTTGCGCCTGTGCTCACTCTCCCAGAAGGAACAGAAGGTTTTGTTGTAAATTGTGATGCCTCAAGTAAATGTTTGGGGTACGTATTGATGCAACATGGGAAGGTGATTGCTTATGCATCAAAATAATTGAAGAAGCATGAAAAGAATTATCTGACTCATGATTTGGAGTTGGCTGCAGTAATATATGCTTTGAAGATATGGCGGCAGTACTTATACGGCGTCCATGTTGACATCTACACAGGTCACACGAGTTTACAATACATCTTCAACCAGAAGGAGTCGAATTCGAGGTAGCGTAGGTGGCTTGAATTACTTAAAGATAATGATGTCGAGTTATTGTACCATCCCAGTAAAGCCAATGTTGTGGCAGACGCTCTTAGTCGTAAGTCAATGGGAAGCTTAGTACACATTGAGGCAGGTAGACAGGGATTGACTAAAGAGCTTCATCAGCTAGCTAATATGAGAATTAGATTGTTAGACTCTAATGACAGATGGGTTACTGTAAAGAATACATCAGAATCATCTTTGGTAGCCGAGGTAAAAGTACTGCCATATGAAGTTCCTACCTTAGCACGATTGAGAAAGAGCATTCAACAGTGTAAAATTATGGCTTTTGAGGTCGGAGCAGATGGGATACTGAGGTACCAGGGCCGGTTATGTGTGCCTGATGTGGCAGGGTTGAGAGAGAAGATTATGATTGAGATTCATCAATCCCGATATTTCATCCATCCCGGCTCGACAAAGATGTATCATGAGTTTAAGGTGCAGTATTGGTGGGATAACATGAAGAAGTCTATTGCAGAATTTGTGGCCCAGTGTCCTAATTATCAACAAGTAAAAATCGAACATCAGAAACCCAGTGGATTGCTTTAGAATATCGAGATTCCGACCTGGAAATGAGAGGTGATTAATATGGACTTCATTATTGGATTACCTCGCTCTTATCATAAGTTTGACTCCATATGGGTGATAGTTGATCGACTTACAAAATGTGCCCATTTTCTTCCAGTTAAGACAACTTACACAGCTGANCATTCCATCGACAGACTGACAGACAGGATGAACATACCATTCAGACACTTAGATATGCTACGAGCATGTGTTCTAGATTTCAAGGGGAATTGGGATGACCATCTTCCACTCATAGAATTTGCCTACAATAATAGCTACCATTCCTGTATTAAAATGGACCCGTACGAGGCACTATACGGGAGGAGATGTAGATCACCAATTGGATGGTTCGAAGTTGGTGAAATAGAGTTATATGGGCCAGCTTTGATTAACCAAGACATTGAGAAGGTGAAACTAATACAAGCGCGGTTGAGGACGGCACAAACCAAGCAAAAGTCTTATTCTGATGTCCGACGTCGTGATGTGGAGGTTGAGGTTGGTGAGTGGGTTTTCCTGAGGATCTTCCTGAGGGTTTTCCTGATGCGTTTTGTGAAGAAAGGTAAGCTGAGTCCACGGTATATCGGTCCGTACAAAATTCTTTGACGAATTGGACAGGTTTCTTATGAGTTAGAATTTCCATCCGATTTGGAAATTGTCCACCCGATATTCCATCTATCTATGTTGAGGAAATGTATTAGAGACCCTTCTTGGGTCGTCCCTATCAAAGATGTACAAGTTACAAATGATCTATCATATGAAGAATTGCGAGTGGCTATATTAGATCGACAAGTCTGCAAGTTGAGAACAAAGGTTGTAGCTTCCGTCAAAGTATTGTGGAGGAACAAGAACATGGAAGAAATGACATGTGAAGCAGAAGAGGAGATGAAGTATAAATACCCTTACCTGTTCCAGAATGAAGATAATGAGGGTGCCAGGGGAACGCATGACGCATTTAAAGGTGAAACAGCTCTATGAGGTAAGCAATAGCTTGAGAATACTCTTCCTTAACACACAATGGTCATATGCAGATAATGTACATATCCGTAATGATTTGTGTAGACTTGCAAGGCTATACGTTGGGATTCTTGCAAGTTTGTCGAGTATCCATTTTATAGGGGAAAAACTCGGCAGGAAATTTCCGTTGGAATCCATTTTAAGGTATTTGAATCACTTAATATTCGTATCATAAGTCTCGAAGTCAAACGAGTTATGAAACAAAAGTCGACAAGAGTTCTCACAACTTAGGTTCATAGTTTTACTTAAACTTTAGGTCAAATGTTACTAAGCTTTTCTACCATTATAATTGTAATTACAGGGTGATATACCCACCAAATTGAAGATATATGAGTCTAGTTTCCAACTTTTCCAACCGTTCATCGATACAATATCAGAATAGAGAGATATTTGCATTTTCACGAGACTGTGCTAAGAACCTCTCTATGGGCCCCGCATAGTCAGTTTAAGAGAGATGGATATATATAATATGTTTAGAACCCGTTTTAAGTCATTCATTTTCATTATATTTATACCTTATAACCCTAGAAACACCCTCGTAAGTTTCTCTCAAGATTCAAGACCCAAACAAAGGGCAAACAAGACAAATCAAGTTTCGGGAATCCCGTGGCGCTAGTAAGTTTCTTGTTGTAGTTGTTGTTGATGTTCATTTTGTGTTTTTCAAGCTTGTGTGGGAGGTTGTTTTAAAGGTTTTATTTTCTGTAAATACTCCCTCAAGTTTATAATATAAACCCTAAGTGATTTCAAGCCTTCTAAAGTGATTCTAGTACCGAAAAACCCTAATTGATTGCTATTTTTGCTTCCCTGTTGTTGTGGCAGCATTGAAGGGATATTTCGTGGAAAACTAAGGTCCATTCGGAGTTTTTCTTTCTGCTTAAAGGTGATTAACCTCTTACTCTACATGTATTTAAGATTATCCAAGTTACGGCTAAGTCATTGAAGCTAGAACTTGTGAATTATATATCGAAAGGCTTGATAGTAATGTTGTTCATTGGTGGACTATTTTGGGAGGAAAAATATGATTATTGATGTTTTTTGGGATGTTTGCTGATCATTTTTACTTGTGTGAAGTCATATATACAGGGGAGTTATTGTTTGTTTCATCGTAAAATATGTTATGGTCGATACATAATAGTTACGACGCTTAAACGATAACGATAGTGTCATTTCTCTTATTGTAGATTAAGGAGTTGTGACGTTTGCATAGCTTGAGGTTGGGAAGTATATATGCAAGGTATGTGAGGCTATACCTTTCCTTCTTTTGCACGACTCCAATTGTACATAATGCAATGGACGAGCTTCCAAAGGTAGTCTACTCTTAGGAGCTAGCAGTACTTACATTGTTTCCCTTCTTATGGAATAATTGATGTTGAGGTTGCTTCTCTAATTCTTATGTTACCAATTTTATTTTTACTTCTTGATTCTTATAACATTCTTGATGAAGAGTTAGTCCTAATAACGTGTACGGAGAATAATGACCTTACGCCACTCCGAAAGGTTCAGAATATGATTCCAATGACTCCTACATGCATTATATATATATATATATATATATATATATAATATACTCTACCGACCCACACTATAGTCATCCGGGTATGGCACCTATTGTGCAACCACAGATCAGTTGGGTTTCACCGAGCTCCACGTGGCCGGGTACGTTTTATCGAGCCTATTACAGCCGGGTATGATATGATGATGATGATGCCCACAGAGGTGTATGTTTTAAAAGTTTATGTATATGTATGTATGTATCAATCCTTTCATGTCAGTAGCCCTCAGTGGCACCCAGATGTTACAGGTTGTATAATCTCTATCGTTGTTTACATTATTGTTCTTACTTATGCTTTCCTACCTTACATACTCAATACTTTATTCATACTGACATCCTTTTATTTTTTATGCAGGTCCTGATAGACATGTAGATACAGCTCCCCCACCACAGTAGGGTTCCTGGTTCAGCGGTTGTTTGCGAGATCCCTTCTCTGGACTTGCCGTGGTCTTGGTATGAATTTTTGTTATAGATATTATGGGTATGTCGGGGCCCTATTCCTGAAATGTTGCATCACTTCTGCTCCTTTATAGGCTCATAGACAGGTGTCGACTCATGTATAGTTTGGTATGCCTTGTTGGCTATATTTTGTTGTATAGTCTTTCATGGTAGCGTTGTAGCTCGTACCTTATATGTAGTTTCTTAGCAGTCTTTTCATCCCATGTGATGTATGTTTATGCCCTTATCTTTCATTGTTGATTGTTCATGATCCATATCTACCATATATATTGATCTCTCCAGCCCTTAAAGATAATAAATAAGAATAGATAAAATATTCGTTGGTGCTCGGAAAGTATGGCCCGGGTGCTAGTCATGATCCTCCAGCTTGGGTCGTGACAAATTTGACCATTGAATTCAGAATAAATTATATATTTGAGTTCGTGAGGTTATGGGTAAAGTTTATCTTCGAAACATTTTCAGAATTCAGGCACGTGGGCCCGAGGGTGACTTTATCAACTTTTAGATCGGGGTTAGGAACTGTTATAAATTGGATTATCATGAGTATTGAGTATATATTAATGGGTTTGTATAACTATTGGCTAGTTTTCGAGTGTTGTGCATTGATTTGAGTCATCAGAAGGGCGTGGAATGCCGGTTATAGAACTTCGGAGCGAGGTAAGTCTCCTTTCTAACCTTGTAAGAGGGAATTGTCCCCATAGGTGAAATAATTTTATATGTTCTACTATTTGTGGGGGCTACGTATGCACGAGGTAATGACAGTCTGTTCATACCTACTATTGTACTTAACTCGGGGTAGTCTAGGACCCAGAAGCATGCTATACTTTAATTATTTGTAACATCATTGACAATTTAAATTGCTTAAGTCACATAAAATTAGTAATTGGTTCTCTAAATAAGTTAAACTTTATTTTTCTAAATTGTGAAAATGAGAATTTAGTTTCCCTTGGATAAGTGTTTCCTGATAAAGAATGGATTGACTGTTTGAATGTATGTATCTATGAATACCTGCATTGCATGTATGATTCGGGAGTGGGGTAACTCTATTATTTATAATTGACCATGTCGCACGTATGATTTGGGAACGAGATAATAGATGCATCTATGGTTCGCGTCATTCGACCCTCCTGCAGTGCACATTTTACATATATGTTGGACGGGGCCATTCAACCTCGACAGTACTTGCGCATGATATTTCCTGGGTACTTTCTACAATTGAACTTCTTAATGGCCTATAATTATAAGTTGTCAACTGAAATGGTGGAGATTAGAATTTGCTTATATGAAAGAAGTTGTTCCTTCCAGTCGTTATTTGTTAATTAATCATGACATCCGTGTTTAGAGTCACACTTGATTGTGTTAATTTGACCTCTAGTATGTGTCAAAGTCGACCTCTCGTCATTACCTATTCGAGGTTAGGCGGGATACTTACTGAGTACACGTTGTTTTCGTACTCATACTACACTTGCTGTCCATTTTTGTTGCACAGGAAGATGTATATCTAGTGGCCTAGCTTGACGTAGCGGCATGTTTGATATGGGGACTTAGGTGAGCTGCAACCTCTCGAGACGGCCCGTAGCCAGTAGAGTCCCCTTCAGAGTATTGTGTTGTATTTTCTTTATTGTACCATTTGTATTCCGGACAGTTATTGTATCTCGTTTTTTAACTAAAAATTGCTCATGCACTTGTGACACAGGGTTCTGGGATGATTTTCGTATTTAATTATTATCTGAATTTTTTAAGATATCATTATTTACTTAGTAACGTTCATTAGTTATTATTTAATCAAATGAAAGGAAATGGTTTCCAAATACTAAAAATAGAGATTTAATAAATATCTAGTATTGGCTTGCCTGACATTGGTGTCCGGCGCCATCACGACCTTTAATAGGATTTTGGGTCGTGACAACATGGTATCAGAGCACTAGGTCCACTTAGGTCTCACGAGTCACGAGCGAGTTTAGTAGAGTATTGTGGATCGGTAAAAATACGTCTATACTTATCTTCGAGAGGCTACAGGGCTGTTAGGAGTACTTCCCTTCTTGATTCCTCATTGTGTGGTTGGATTTCATTAAGGCTTATGCCTTCATTTCCTTTCAATTCAATCTTAGGTGACGCGAAGCACTCGCTAAAACTCGGGAAGTGAGTAATTGTAATGGTACTATCGATGTGGTGCGGGATGTTTCTCCCTGCGTGGTTTTTTGGGATATTTTCGTCACCTTGCAAAAGGATATTCTGTCATCTCAGCTCAGTAGTTGTACTTCTGAGAGCTTTGAGGTTGTGCACAGGTTGTAACGATGCTTCTGAATGGTTGTCACGCAATATTGATGTGGTGGTAGGATGTTTGCCTAGGTGTCGGGGTAGTGAATGATTAAAAGGGGAGGTTTACTTAGTGCATGATTCAGAGGTTCGGTATTTTATTTCCGATAGAGGAAAGGCAATCAGACTATAAATGTTCAGGTTTGAGTTGATAGGGTAACGAGAATTGGTGCTTTCAAGTGTGGTGGAACTTTTATCTGCAACGTGATGACGTCGTCCTCGATTGAGTGTGTTATGTTTCCCGGTGTTATGATCTTCTTCAATTCTCCGTTAGGGGCAGGATGTGGCGGGATAGTGTTGGAGAAATAACTGTCAGAGATTACGGTGTGCGGTGGTTCAAGATCGGATCGGTGTTTCCAATGTTGATGGCTCGATAAGGATGATCTTCGAAAAGGTTTAAAGTGGCAGCGATTTGTTGGTTCAGGTGATACAGATATAGATGTTGACCTAAGATAATAACTGAGCAGCAAAGGATGAGGAAGGACATGTGGTAAGTGTCAAGCGATTGTTAAATTTCTAGAAGTCCAGGTGTAAGAAGCGAAAGTCGAGTAGCTTCTTAAAGGAGTGAGTTGGACCAAAGGGGGAGAGTGACAGAGTATCATATGGGTTCAGTGGCAAGATAACTATACACCTTAAGGAAAGTTTTGAATGATTTGGGAATTTTTGTGGATGGTGATTGGGTCTACGGGCTTGGTTTGAAACATTGGCTATTATATGGAAGGAAATTGGATGCAACAGAAAGGGGTTGCTTGGTATGAAGAAGAATGCAATATAACCTTGAATTTGAAGAAAGTGTCGTGCATTTAGTTGATGTCCATGAGGAGCAAACGGACTGGTTCAGCTGGTGAAAGAGAAGGGACTCAGGATGGGTTATTTATGTCGGCATGTAATTTCTACAAGTGGGTTATCTCTGGTGAGCAGGTCAGCGGTCGCGTGGTTGGCGAAGTTTCTACAAAGAATTCTACTGACTATCCAGCAAGGGGTCGAATATGTGAATGTTGATAGAGATGTAGAGTGTTCATGAAATTATAACGGGGATTTGGCAAGTTGGTGGTACAAGATTAGTTCTACAATGAAGAAAGAGTTTTGGTGGGTTCCCGAGTTATGTAAATTGTAGCTTCAAGCTAAGTGGGAGAGTCCACCACCTACGTTTGGATTGCATGGTCGTCTATTTGTGAGATTTGTGGTTATTAGCATAGAGGGCATTTTAAGGCTACGGAAAAAGAACAAAAGTGGTAACTTGAGCAAAGGAAATGATAAAGGTGTGTTATAGTTGACCTTATTGACTCATGTTCGGGCTTTGGGAAGATTTAGGATTTATGCTTCGTACATAGGTGATTTACAAGTGAAGTGATTCAGTCGGGTGCTTTATTAAGATGGGTGTTCATGTGCCAGCGGAGCTTTGGAGTTGATTATATTCGAGACCAAGCCGGAGTGGCTGACTCTTAACAACGGTCCTAGCAAATCCAATGGTTAAAGTGAGGTTCCTAAGGATTTCAAGCCCGCGGTATGGTGAAGAATCGAGCTTTTGCATCGGATTGTGATAAGAGGCTCGGAATATTATATGATATTTTCGGCTTGTAGTGTAGCATTCGGAGGAATGACAGAAAATGACTTTGGACTCGTAGGAGAATTATCAGAATAGGTGTATCAGTCGAAGATGCGGATGTGTGTGCAAGGAGAGCATGAAACAGTTCATGAGTTTAGAGGCAGTATGGTTTCGTGATACAAGGCCACTCAGGAAGAGTGCGGATTGAATTGTTATGTGTTGACTGGAGTTATTATTATTTCTAGGTCAAGTGAAGGATAAATTAGAAACAATAAGGTTGGTTAGCCATGGTTAAATTAGTATAATGACGGCAGTGATTAGTTCCTCCAGCGTGGTTAGATTATGCATATGAATGGTAACGGTAGGTGCGAGGGTTGACAGTCGCCGTAATTGGTTTTAATTGGGAGTAATCAAGTATTATGAACTGTGATGTGTATGCGGATCCCAAAAGGGTTATGGTGGTTTATACCACTACTTGAGGATCTGCATGTTATGATGTTTATGGGAATTCACTCACGTGTTGCTATGGTTCTCTTGAAATAAGCTAAGAAAAATGATTCTATATGATTAAGTGTTTACCCTATTAGTGGTTCAGGAGTTATGATGAAATTCTTGTGCTATTGCGTATTAGCATGTTCAGTGCAGTGAGAAGTATGGAATTGAAAGTGAGGATCAAGGTTGTGGTTCGGTGTTGGCAAGGATGTCGCTAGCCCGGATGAGCAGGAATGATATTTGAGTGTTTAGAGTCAGCTAGTATTGTCTTCAGCGTCACCTGAGATCGGTGTTTTGTGAAAAAGGATTTGCATCCTGGTTATGGATTCTCGATTGGAGTTACAAAGTTAGTGTGGCCGGTGGTATGGAAGTGCAGACTCATTACCAGGTACATGAGGTCATGGAAGTGTATTCCACGGGAAGACTGTATAAGTGTGGCAGGTAGTCACTTGATTGATTGAGGACTTAAACCAAGTATGATAAATGTAGTACGATTTCTTATTTGAGAATTTATTCCTTGAGGGTGCTCGGTTCATTTGGTTGTGGATTGTGGGAATTTGTCCCGGCTATGATGGTTGTTCTTGTGTGTTAGGAGAAAAAGTATGCTATTATGGACCCAGGAAAGGCTATTAGCCTAGTTAGATGCAATCAGAATCGGCTTGAGGTCTATGAATGGATTTAAATATGTATGTGGGCTTTATATCAGGTCAGATATGTTCATTTCAGCATAGCGCTCCTCATGGAGGAGTATTCGGACATTGGATGTTGTTTCGTCGTCGGCTATTTTATGTAATGTTATGTTGTTTCGTTGAGTTATGAAACGACTTGATAAATTTCTTATGTGTTGAGGTTCCGCGTAGAAATGGGGTTAGGTGAGCAGGATGGCTCTTAAGATTCATATCATATATCGTACCTCAGTTGTGCTTGAGTTTTTTAGCGTATGGCACTATCTATCTCCCTAGTGATGGTATTATGCACTTAGTGCGCTTGTGATCGATATTCGGTATTTCGTTGTAATGAGCAGTTTAGCTCGGTGTGTATCTACTTATGTAAATTTTATGTGTGGATCAGGTGGCACGCTTCCACGAGTATGTTATTTAGATTGGGTTGCACGCCGGAACAATGTGATGATAAGTACGATTTTTATATTCTATTTTTATGTGTTTTGTTTCCCCTTTTCTGAGGAAAATTCATACTAGTTACGTGGGTTGACTAGTTCCTTCCTGAGTTCATTTTCCTGATGAATCAGGTTCGAGTTGTGGCTTGTTAGCACATTGTGGCATCATGTGAGACCGTTGGTCATGTCTGGGGTGGCTTATTTCCTAAGAAGCTCGTATTGGGTGAGACGAGATTACTGTATCTAGGAACGTTCGAGTTGTGGCTTGTTAGCACATTATGGTCATGTGCATTATGCAGTGCATAGGGAAAATTCAGCAAAGGTATGCAATTACGTATTGGTGCATTATGTAGTGATTGATACAACGTTCGTACGTTGGGAGCAGGCCTGGCAGAGAATTCCAAATATTGGAATTGGGCTCTAAGCTTATTTTTCTTGAATAAGGAGGATATGTTCATATTTGCTTGAGTTAATGTGCTCAACTGAATGGTGGTAGCACGGGTAGGTGCATGAGGTGTTAACCAATGATTTATGAAAACTCCAGTGTAGTTCTCATCACATTCGAGGACGAACGCATGTTTAAGTGGGAGAGAATGTAACAACCCCACCGATCGTTTTGGGCTGTAGCGCGTCGTTCAGCAGTTTGAGGCCATGCGTAGCTTCACTTCAGGTATTATGACTTGTTCGCATGGCCGGAATTTAATTTCGGGAGTTTTGAAGTTGAATTGTAAAGAGAATTCTCGTTTTGGAAGCTTTAAGTTGGAAGAATCGACTAAGGTTAGATCCTTGAGTAAACGACCTCGAAATCAGGATTTTAAAGTTCCAGCAGGTTAGTACAATGATTTCGGACTAGGCCTTATGTTCTAATCGGGTTTTTAATAACTCGGGAGCGTTTTGACGTCTATAATGGAAGCTGGCATTTTGGAAGAAAATTCATAAATTTGGGTTGAAGTTCATTTCAGTGTTATCGATGTCCATTTGGGATTCACAGTCTGGGAATAGCTTCGTATGGTGATTCTAGTATTGGGAGCATGATCGGAAGTAAATTCGGAGGTCCCTAAGTCATTTTGGAGTAATTTGGCTAAAGTTAGAAATTTGAAGGTTTTGAGAAGTTTGACCGATAGTGGACTTTTAGATATCGGGGTCGGATTATTATTCTGGAAGTTGGAGTAGGTTAGTATTGTTGAATATGACTTGTGTGCAAGATTTGGGGTCAATCAAATGAGATTTGATAGGTTTAGGCTTGACTTTGAGTGCGATTCATGGTTTTGGCATTGTTTGATGTGATTTGAGGCCTCCAGCGGGTCCGCATTATGTTTTGGAAGTGGTTGGTGTGATTGGACAGGCTCCCGGGGGCTTCGGGTGAATTCCGGGTGGTTAACAGATCGAGTTTGGACTTGGGAGGAAAGATGAGGCAGCTAATATCTTGTGCAACCGCACCTGCACAAAATTGGCTCCAAGTGCAAGGGCGCGGGTGAGAGCTAGTGGTCGCAAGTGCAGTGAGAGAAGATGCTGGGGGCGCGGGGGAGAAGGCCGGTCCCCACCTACGAAGGAGCAGATGAGGAGAAGTAAGGCGCGAGTGCGATGTATTGCTAGGCGGAGGGGATGTACAAGTCTAAGGTTTTGGCCACACCTGTGAGGCCGCAGGTGCGGCAGCTCGACCACAGGTGCGGAGGTCGGGTCTGGGCAGTGTGTCATTTTAAAACGAGGGTTTGGCTCATTTTCACCACATTTCCTCCATGGGAGCCGAATTTGGAGCATGCTTTGGGGTTCCATATTCATCAATCGTACTGGGGTAAGTGCTTTCTTCACAATTTGAATTAAATACATGAGTATATATGGATTTGAATATGGAAATCTGTGGAAATTGTGGGTTTTGGGTAGAAGACCTAGAAATTATATTTTTGATTTTGGCCACAAATTTGGCCATAGAATTGAGAATAAATTATATATTTGAGTTCGTGAGGTTATGGGTAAAGTTTATCTTCGAAAACTTTTCGGAATCGGGGCACGTGGGCCCGAGGGTGATTTTATCAACTTTCCGATCGGGGTTAAGAATTGTTATAAATTGGATTATAATGAGTAATTGAGTGTATATTACTGGGTTTAACTAACTATTGGCTAGTTTTGGAGCGTTGTGCATTGATTTGAGTCATCGGAAGGGCGTGGAATGCCGGTTATGGAACTTCGGGGTGATATAAGTCTCCTTTCTAACCTTGTAAGAGGGAATTGTCCCCATAGGTCAAATAATTGTATGTTCTACTATTTGTGGGGTCTACGTACGCACGAGGTGACGAGAGTCCGTTCATACCTACTATTGTACTTAACTCGGGGTAGCTAGGACCCGAAAGCATGCTATACTTGAATTATTTTTAACCTCATTGACAATTTAAATTGCTTAAGTCGCATCAAATTAGTAAATGAATTTCTAAGTAAGTTAAACTTTATTTTTCTGAATCATGAAAATGAGAATTTACTTTCCCTTGGTTAAGTGTTTTCTGATAAAGTATGGATTGACTGTTTGAATGTGTGTTTCTATGAGTACCTGTGTCGCATGTATGAATCGCGAGCGGGGTGATAGATGCATCTATGGTTCGCGCAGTTCGACCCTCTGGCAGTGCACAATTTACATTTATGTTGGATCGGGTCATTCGATCTCGTCATTACTTGCATATGATATTTGCTGGGTACTTTCTGCAATTTAACTTCTTAATGGTCTGGAAATATAAGTTGTCAACTGAAATAGCAGAGATTAGAATTTGTTTATATAAAAGAAGTTGATCATTCTTGTCGTTATTTGTTAATTAGTCATGACATTCATGTTTAGAGTCACACTTGATTATGTTTATTTGACCTCTAGTATGTGTCAAAGTCGACCTCTCGTCACTACCTTTTCGAGGTTAGGAGAGATACTTACTGAGTACACGTTTTTTTCGTACTCATATTACACTTGATGTGCATTTATGTTGCAATGGAACAGGTATATCTAGTGGCCTAGCTTGACGCAACGGCTTGTTTGATATGGGGACTTAGGTGAGCTGCAACCTCTCGAGATGACCCGCAGCAAGCAGAGTCCCATTAGAGTATTGTGTTATATTTTTCTTACTGTCCTATTTGTATTCCGGACGGTTATTGTATCTCGTTTATTTCCTAGAAATTGTCCATGCACTTGTGACACCGGGTTCTAGGATGACTTTGGGATTTAATTATTATTTGAATTTGTTAAGATATCGTTATTTACTCAGTAACTTTCATTAGTTATTATTTAATGAAATGAAAATAATTTTTTTCCAAATACTAAAAATATTGATTTAATCAACTTCTAGTGTTGGCTTGCCTGATAGTGGTGTACGACGCCATCACAACCTTTAATAGCATTTTGGGTCGTGACAGTGCAAGGAGTAATGCGAGTACGCTAACTCAGTAAGTAATAAATGTAACTAAGGTATGAGAAGCAAGAAACACATAAGTACACGTCAAAAATTTATAGCAAGTACAACCTCTCATTTAGGCAGTATATATATTTTTCAAATCTTCACGCTATGTAATGACTCGGTCGGTCGTTCCGAGAGTAATAGCCCTGTTTCCCTCAATTTTACTTCATTAGAGGTGGTTCAGCTTCATTATGTTGTGTTAGATTGGTCGGCTCGGGTTCGGAGCGATTTTTGTAGAGAAATGAGACAGTCTCTTAACTTGGTTCAATAGTTGGAAAAGTCAACCGGAAGTTGATTTATCGGTAAACGATCTCGGAATGTTGATTTTATCGATCGGATAGCTTCGTTAGGTGATTTGGGACCTAGGAGTGTGTTCGGAATGTGGTTTTGATGTCAGATGTAGAGTTAGGATTGAATTGGCGAAGTTAGTTTTTGGCGATTTCCAGTCGGCAATGGAAAATAGGCTATAGGGGTCGGAATGGAATTCCGGAAGTTAGAACAGGTTTGTAGTGTCATTTTGGACGTGTGCGCAAATTTATAGGTTAATCGGATAACCTGTGACCATAGGTGCGGATCCGCAGGTGCGAGCAATTGGTCGTAGGTGCGGAAATCCATGGGCATATCATATAAAAAGGGTCCTTAGCAAATTTTGGTCTTTGTTTCACCATTTTCATGCGGGTTTGAAGCTTTGGAGAGGGTTTTGAAGGGAGAAATCAAAAGGACTTTGTTGAGGTAGGATATTTGAACCTAAAACTCGTTTCTATCTGATGTTTTTACTGAAATAGGGTGAAATTAAGGGAAAAATCCGTGTGGGGGGTTAAGGCTTGGATACTTGGAGACTTTAATTGAGTAATTGAGGGGTCATTTGTGGTTTGATTTCAATGCATTTTATTCGTATAGACTCGGGAAAGAATGAGTATTTTTGTGATGTAAATTTTATAGGATTCCGAGACGTGGGCTGGGGGTTAGGTTTGGCCAATTTCGGGATTTTGGGGTTATTTTGAAAAACTTCAAATGGGTTTCAATCCTTGGCATATAATAATGATATGAATCTGCTTTTTGGTAGATTCGGATCATTCGGAGACCGAGTCTAGAGGCAAGGGCATTGTGGGCTAGGATTTTAGTCGGTTTTGAGGTAAGTAATGACCATAAATCTTGTCCTGAGGGTATGAAACCCCGGACTTCGCATTTTCTCACTATTTTGGAGTGGCGCACATGGCGGATGACGAGTGTGTGACGTGCACTGATTTTTGATTAAGATTTAGTCCTTCCCCGGGCAACTATTGAGTTACGTATTTACTTTTAAATCATATGTTAAATCGTGTTTTAAGACTATTGTTATAATTGGGCTGTAACCCATGTTTGGGGTGTTGTGCCGACTTGTTTAGACCCATTGGGGGCTTTTACTACTATTTCCTCAGTGTGTTGACTTATGATTTACACTCAGTCATATTAGGTTTAACTAATTTCGAAACTCATCCTTATTTACACTATTTTGAGATATAACATGATGTTTTGGGTTGAGTACCCCGTTTTACTGATATCCCGAGTGGATTTTGAGAGTTTCTCACTAAGTGAGGCCGAGGGCCTGATTGTCAGGATATGATATGCCACGGGGTAGCTTGATATTAGCGCTTGGGCTAAAGGAGCCCCTCAGGAGTCTATACACACCCCTAGTGATCGCAGGTACCGATTGGGTGCGAGTGCCAAGTGATGAGTGATTAGGATGTATGCTTGACTATGAGGTTGCCCGATTGGCTGATTATGAGTGATATGAGGTTTCCCGAGGGGCTGATTATGAGTGACTCTGAGGTATGCCCGAGGGGCTGATTCTGAGTGATGTTACGCTCGAGGGGCAGTTTCTTATTAATATTTTTTCCCGAGTGTCTACTTATGATTCATTTAAATTTTACAGTAAACTTCTTGGACATTTTTATGATATTGTTCGAAACTACACTTTTCGAAGGAGTTTTACTGAAACTGGCTTTTAAGGGTGATGATTTAACGTATACACTGTTGGAAAGAAAGACTGTGCTTATTGTGAAATGATGATTTGACTTTATGTGTTCCTCACTGCTCAGACCTGATTTATTTTCATTACTACTGAGTTCGCATACTCACATTAATCCCTTCACCTTGTGTGCAGATCTAGGTGCTAGGGCAGAGTGAGATGTGTATCTGTTCCAGAGACTTCTCGGAGATTTTGTGAGGTAGCTGCACGTGTCCGCAATCCTGCTCTCTCTCCTGCTTACTATTATAGAGTTTATTTTCCAGAGTTGTATATTTTCTATGGATGCTCATAACCAGTGACTTCGGGATCTTGAGGTTGTATTTAATATTCAGTGTGGCTTTATCTATTTTAAAATGATTTGACGAAACCATTATGGATTATCTGTTTAATAATTATATAAATGAAAGATTCTTTATGTTTGAGCATTATTTTGGATGGCCTATTTCCACGATAGGCGCCATCACGACTAGTTAGATTTGGGGTCGTGACATGTTGGTATCAAAGCCTAGGTTACATAGGACTCACCTGTCATGAGCAGGTTTAGTAGACTCTTGCGGATCGGTATGGAGACGTCTGTATTTATCTTTGAGAGGCTACAACCTTAGGAAAAATCACACATTCGTGAATTCTTGTCGTGGGAATCCATTTCTCCAGCCAAAAGCATAACTCTTGAGTTCCTTCCATGTATTCGAATGCGCACGTAAGCGCTTGGTATCAGTTGTGCATCGACGGCTTGTGACTAGATGACTATGTGGTGAGTGTGATTTGAGAGTGGGATGTGTTCATATCGCTTGGTTGTGACAAAATGGGATGGGCTGGATATGTGGAAAGAACTATTGGGTGGTTGGTTTCTGTCTCGAGTTGTCATATGGCTTCGTGTTGTGAGTGTATTGGAAGACCTCTCATGTTTTTTAATTGTGGAGTGAAACATATCCTTCTTTTGTGTTATGAGATCCTGGTGATGTCTTTTGGGTTGATCATTTCCCCAGAAGCATTCATGTATTTGATTAGGAGTGTATTCCAGCCGTATTAGCACTGCTTTGTTATTGTATTCATTGATGGTATCCTGGCGTGTACGCGTAGCTAGGAGGAGCATACTCAGCATTTGAGGAGGATATTATAGATATTGATGGCGGAGAAGCTTTATGCAAAGTTCTCCCAGTGTGAATTTTTGGCTCAGTTCAGTAGCATTCTTGGGGCACGTGGTGTCCCGTGAGGGTATTCAGGTAGTCAGACGAGTGTGGAGAGAGCTTCCAGAAGCTCAAGATTTCTTTGACCACAGCTCCAGTGTTAGTTCCGCCATCAGCTTCGGGTTCTTATACCGCGAGGGTAGGCGTTGGTTGTATTTAGATGCAGAAGGATAAAGCGATTGCGTAATAGCTATGGGTTTCGGAAGGGTATAGAGAGAGGTCAGTTTCAGGCTAATCAAGACGGGCTATTTCCCGTGAGGTGTCCTGAGTTTGTGTGATCCTTATGTTGTTTTTTAGCAAGTTCTCTTTTACTAGTAATTGATATATGATTCGATTTGATTTTAGATCATTTGTGGGAGGTGGCACGGCTGTTGCAATGGTGAATGCGAGGTTGGAGATGATTGTGGATGTTAAATGGTTTGAGTTATATATGAGCTTATGAAGTATTTAATTGAATCTCACTGTGGTATGGAGGCGGGGTTAGCGTATGGCCATTATGAGTTACTATTTGTTTTTATCTATGCCTTTGAGCCAAGTGGGGGAGTCTGCTAATGATAAGTTGGTTGCAAGATTATGTGATGTGTTGGGTTCGGCTCGAGGTATACTGGTGAATCAGTTATGACCTGCAAGGGTTGAGATTGAGAATGTTTTGAATAAAGAAAATTTAGGATAAGGGTTGTGTTATGCTTTATGGGCGCATAATAATCATGGAATGCCTTGAGTTATAATTGTAAAAGGTGTAGTGGGTGCAGTGTATGGAGTTGCTTGTTGCTTCCAGTGTGTGGATTACTTCCTAGTATGTTGGTGCCAGTGAGGCCAAGTCGTTTTGTCTGCTTGATTAGTGCAATTGAGATTGGCGTAGAGTGGATGACTCTCGAGAATGGTTCTAACAGGTTCAAGGTTATACGTAACAATTAAGGATCTTCAAAGTGTGTATTTGTGTCACGACCGAAAATCGATAAGGTCCTGATGGCGCCGGATACCACTGTCAGGCAAGCCAATCATTAAATAGTTAAGTTAAATTTTATGTTTTAGCATTTTGAAATCATTACCTTTCACATAACACGCGATATCTAAATAAAATTCATTAAGTAGAAATAACAGTCCAATATTCCATTTTGATAAAATACGTCCCAAAAGCAACCCAGAACCCGGTGACACAAGTACATGAGCAATTTCTATGATTTTTAAAAATTCTACAAAACTTGTCAGAAATACAAATTGGACAAGGAATAAAAATTAGAATAAATTACATAGAGGAAGACTCTGCCGACAACGGCTCGTCTCCGAATTATGCAGCTCGTCTGAGTCTTCAAGTTAGTCATATAGCTATGAAGGTACCTCTGCAACAAAATGCACATCAAGTGTAGCATGAGTACGAAAACAACGTGTACTCAGTAAGTATCCCGCCTAACCTCGAAGAAGTAGTGACGAGAGGTCAACTTGACACTCACTAAGGTCCAATAAATTAATTTAACATGATATGATATCAGTAATAGGCATACGAGGATGATAAAAACAGTAAACATTAAAGATAACTGTAATTCAAATAAATACTGGAAGTAAATAAACAATTACTACTTCATTTTCTCCAAAATATCTTGTCACTTAAAAATCCATGTAATCATTAACAATTTGACATGAGCATACGGGATAAGGACAACCGGCCTGAGCCATCATAATAATCATATATGTGCACTGTCGAGGGTCGAGCGGCCCGAACCAAAATTTCATCTTTCATTCTCGTTGTGGCGTACGCCCCGCTCCCATGAGAGTGGGGGAAATAACACTCCGCCCGCGGAAAGTAAATTGTGAAGCGGTCACATGCAGTCATGCAAAATCAAACAGTCCACCCCGACTACATCGGGAAAGTAAATACTCAAGTAAATGACAAATTTCTCTTTTAAAGGCCGCAAAAATAGTATTTACATCTTTTCCAGAAATTCATTTTCTTTTTACCAAGTTCAGTAAGGTTTAAATACTTTATTTTCATCTATAAAATTACAAATACGGCAATTAGAACATGTTTTTCGATCCTAGACTACCCGGACATAAACATTATTGTAGCTACGCACGGACCCTCGTTACTTCGTGCGTACGTAGCGCTCACCTAGGAGGACAATTCCCCCTCACTAGGTTAGAAAGGAAACTTACCCTGCTCCAAAATTCCATAACCAGCTTCCAATCAATTCTGATGACTCAAATCACTGCACAACGCTCCGAAACTAGCAAATAACGGCAAACGAATGAAAATATACTCTAATACTTGTTAACAATTCAAATTATATAAATTTCCAACTCCGCTCGAAAAGTTGACCAATTTCCCCTCAGGCCCACATGCCCGGATTCCGAAATTTTTCGAAGCTAATGATTACCCATGACTTTACTAGCTCAAATATATTATTTACTTTTATTTTCATGCTCAATTTCGTGGTCAAAAACCCACAATTTCAAATAATTTCCAATTTTTAATCCATATGTACACATGTATTTAAATCAAAATTTTGAAGAAAATACTTACCACATTACACATGGTGAAAATTGCCTCAAAAATCGCTTCAATCCGAGCTCCATAGCTCCAAATATGCTAATAATGGCTGAAACCTCGATATATAACGTCTGCCCAGGTATTTACTCATCGTGATCGCGGAAAATGCTTCACGATCGCGAAGTACAAAAATTCAGCCCAAAATTTGTTGTTCGTGATCGCGGAAAAATCTTTGCGATCGGGAAGAACAAATACCCAGCTCTTCCGAAAAGCCTCTAGTAGAATTGTCATAACTTTTGGCACAAAACTACAAATGACAAATGATTTAATGTTATAAAAACTAGACTCCATGATTTACAATTTTCATGTTTTGATGATCTCCCAATTCTTTATATATTTGTAGATATAAGCTGCCAAACTTAGTCTATGCAACACAAATTTTTTCTTCTTTATCTTTCCGAAAACCCTGTAGTGTAACAGCCATGTATCTTAGTACACAAATCTAAATACTAAATGATTTAGTTTTATATAAACTAAACACAAAGGGCTACAACTTTTGTTTTTACACTATCTCAAAATTCTCTACAGATTGTGAGATATGAGCCTCCGAAGTCGAGTCGGTGCAGCAGAACATTTCCTCTACGCGATCGCGAAAGGCTTTCCGTGATCGCGATTCACTGGCCCATTTCTCTCATTTTACTAATCGCCATCGTGAACAATTCCCCGCGATCGCGTAGCACACTGCTGTAGCCAAAAACCAGCAGCTATAAATGGCCTAGAAATGGTCCCAAACCAGCCCGAAACTCACCCGAGCCCTTTGGGACCCCGTCAGAACGTGCCAACAAGTCTGAAAGCATATCACAGACTTAGTCGAGGCCTCCAATCACATCAAACAACGTCGAAATTATGAATCGCACCCCAAAAAATAGCTTTATGAACTTTGAAATTTCAAACTTTCACATCTGATGCCGAAACCTATCAAATTACGTTTGATTGACCCCAAATTTTGCACACAAGCCATATTCGACATTGCGGACCTGCTCCAACTTCCGGAATCGCATTCCGACCCCGATATCAAAATTTCCACTTCCGGTCGGATTTCTCAAAAACCTTCAAATTTCTATCTTTAGCCAAATGACTTCAAAATGACCTACGGACATCCGAATTCACTTCCGATCGCGCTCCCAAATCAAGAATCACCATACGAAGCTATTCTCGGGCTCAGATTCCCAAACGGACATCAATCTCACTGAAATGCCTTCCAACTTAAATTTATGAAATTCTTCTAAAATGATATCTTCCATAATATGCGCTGAAACGCTCTTGGGTTATCCGACTCCCGATCCGAACATACACCCATGTCTGAAATCATCATATGAACCTGCTGGAACCTTCAAATCCTGATTCGGAGGTTCTTTACTCAAAATTCCAATCTTAGTTGATTCTTCCAACTTAAGGCTTCCGAAATGAGAATTTTCTTTCCAAACCCACCCGAACTTCTCGAATTTCAATTCCGACCATGCGTACAAGTCATAATACCTGAAATAAATATGCTCATGGCCCCAAATCACTGAACGATATGCTAGAGCTCAAAACGACTGGTTGGGTCGTTACATTTTCCCCCACTTAAACAGACGTTCGTTCTCGAACGTGCTAGGAACTGCCCTAGAGTTATCTGAAATCATTGATTAACACTTCGAGCACCTGCCCGTGCCACCATAACCCAGTTGAGCACATTAGCTTGATCAAGTCTGAAGATATTTTCTTTTATCCATATAATAAGCTCAGAACCCAGTTCCAACACCTAAAATTTCTATGCCGGGCCAAGTTCCAATATATAAACACCGTATCAACTACCACACGATATACCAGAAAATGACTCCATACCTTTGCTGAATTAGCACCCAGAACCGCACATTTCATTATCTAACCACAGTGACACTCCCTGAACCTTAATAGCCAAAATTCCACGAATCTAATGCTCCCAATGCACCTTATGATATATATACATCCTGCCATAATGTTGGCGATACCACCACAACGGAGGAGATGTGTAGAAATTTCTAACCAATTGCAGAGTTAACCAAACATTGAATCCTTCCTCTTGACTAAGACCATCATCTCATTACGAACCAATAAGGGTAACTGTCCTTTAATGTATTTCACATAATCTTATCGCACCGATCCCTGATGCAATAATCTCGTCTCACCCGGTATGAACGGCTCAGTCAACAAATCACTCCCAGACATGACCATCAGTCTCACACGATGCAATAATGCGCCAATAGGCCACAACTCGAACATGATATATAAGGAAATGACTCAGGAAGGGACTACTCTACTCACGCAACTAATATGAGCTTTTCTCAGAAAAATAGGGAGTAATACACAATAAAAATAATTATAGGAACCTCAACATCCCACTGATGCGGCATGCAACCTGATTCGAATAACATACCCGTGGCGGCGTGCCACCCAATCCCATCATAACATTCATATAAGGAGATACACACCAAGATGGATTGCTCATTATTACAAATTATTGAATATCGGTCACAAGCACACTAAGTGCATAATACCATCTTGAGGAGACTGATAGAGCCATATGCTATAAAACTTAAGCACAACTGAGGTGCGATATATATATATATCTTAAGAGCTCTCCTGCTCACATAACATCATTACTACGTAGAAAGTCAATACATAGAAAATTTATCAAGCCATCACAACTCCCAAGCCAATTCTGCTCGCACCTAACTAGGCTATATACACCCCTTTTTTCATAACACCCAAGAGCACCCGTCATAGCCAGGACAAACACCCCACAATCCACAACCAACTTAACTGAACGCCTTCTATGCATAAATTCTCAAATAAGCAATGTTGCACTTCCTTATACTTGGTCTAAATCTTCAATCAATCGGGTGACTACATGTCAGACTTATATAACCTTCCCGTGGCTAAAACCCTTAAACACCGCATTCATAGCCTTCGAATTCATTAGGAACGTTATCAAGAGTCACCCACTCTGACTGGCCCCGAAGACAATCAGCTCCAAGGCTCTTCTAGCACATGCACACCTTCTCAATGAAGCATGTGACTGAGTCACTACCCTTACAACTCGCCTATGCCTTAAGCATAAATTCTGAATCTCCCAAAACCTAACCCTGTTCCAATAGGACCAACTTTTGCACATATTTATCAAATACCATGTTCAATTACCATTTTATTCCTTAGCTATAATAAATTGCCAATATGTCGACCATCCGCAACCCTCGTGAGAAGATAATCCTGCAGCCTAATTGCAGGCGGCAGGACTCCCCCACTTAGCCCGAAGCTACTTCTTGCACCACTTTAGACCCTGTTGAGATCCTTTCTCCTTTGTTAACATGATTTTGCTCAACCAATCCGCCCAATTCTTCCGAATTCCCCTGTTAGCACTCCCTAAATACTCAAATTCTCTAGCATCATTCACACATTCTACCTCTTACCAAATAGCCACTAGAATTCCTCAAAGAGACTTGCCAACCACACAACCGCTAACCTACTCAGAGAAGATAACCCACCTGTGGAAATCACCAACTGACACCTTCCAATGACGTTGTACTGCACACCCTCTACAACATCAATATCCCATCCTAAGCCTGCTCTCATTCACCAACTTTACCAGTTCATCCGCTCCTGATGGACATCTAGTAAATGTGCTACAACATCTTCAAATTCACCTCCACATTGCGTTATTCTTCATTCCTAACAACTCTTCCATGTGTCTAACCTTCCGCCGAAATAACCCATATTTCCACTTAAGCTTGTGGACCCAATCACAATCCATGAAAACTCTCTAACTTTCCCTCAAGATAGGCAGTTGTCTTACCACTAAACTCCTGTGCTACGTTTCCACTCTCCCTCTTGATAAACTCATTCCTTTAAACAACTATCTGACTTCCGTTCCTTACACCTGGCCTTTTAGGAAGGGAACCACCGCCTAACACTTTTCACATATCTTCCTTCATCGTATGCTGCCCAATTGTTGCCTCAATTCAGCATCATTCTCTGTAGTTCTTAATCCAGTAATTCGCCACGACTTCAAACTCTCCGAGATCATCTATCTCGAGTTGCCTTCATTATCAACACTTATCCAGTACTGAACCACCGCGCCTCACGGTCTTTGACAGCCGCTTCTTCAATACTTCTTCACAGTACTCTAACCTCATTCAACGGAAGAAACCATAGCACCGAAAAACATAACACATTCCATTCAATCAATGACGACGATATCACATCACAGGTGAATATTCCATCTCACTTGAAAACACCAAGTCTTACTACTTTATCAATCCAAAACCTGACCATTTGTAGTTAAATTACCTTTTCTCCGCCGAGTTAAAAAGCTGAAATCTCAAAATCACACTCTGAGAAGACCTCCCTTCAAGTCATTCATTGCCTCTACATATGAGAAAGAATCCTACCATCACACCCACCTCGCGCGATAACCAATCGTAAGCATCATCACTACCTGAGCATAGACTCAAGGCTATCAGCAACACAGCTAGTGAGCTGAAACAACATACTATCCTTCTGCAAGGCAACAAAAATAGCCCCAACTAATACGCATGGAAAACATCACGCACCCTATCCGTAGCACCATTTCAATTCCTCAAATTTCTGATTCATAGCAAGCGCTTCGTGATGCGTAAGATTGAGTAGGAAGAAACACAGGCATAAGCCTTAAGGGGAATCAAATCGCACGACGAGGAATCAACAAGGGATGTACTCCTAATAGCCTTGTAGCCACTCGAAGATAAGTACATACGTCTCTGTACCGATCCGCAAGACTCTACTAGACTTTCTCATGAATCGTGAGACCTAAAGGAACCTAGTGCTCTGATACCATGTTGTCACGACCCAAAATCCATAAGGTCATGATGGCGCCGGACACCACGGTCAGGCAAGACAATCATTAAATGGTTAACTTAGATTTCCTGTTTTAGCATTTTGAAATCATTACCTTTTACTTAACACGCAATACCTAAATAAAATTCATTAAGTATAAATAACAGTCCAATATTCCATTTGGTAACATACATCCCAAAAACATCCAAGAACCCGGTGATACAAGTACATGAGCAATTTCTAAGAATTTTACAAATTCTACAAAACCTGTCTAAAATACAAATTGTCCAAGGAATAAAAATGAGAATACAATACATAGAGGAAGACTCTGCCGACTCCGGGTCATCTACGAATTATGCAGCTCGTCTAAGTCTCCAAGTCAGCCATATAGCTATGAAGGTACATGTGCAACAAAATGCACAGCAAGTGTAGCATGTGTACGAAAATAATGTGTACTCAGTAAGTATCTTGCCTAACCTCGAAGAAGTAGTGAAGGGAGGTCGACTTGACACTCACTAAGGTCCAACAAAATAATTTAACACGATATGATATCAGTAATAAGCATATGAGGATGATAAAAATAGTAAACATTAAAGATAATTGTAATTCAAATAAATACTGGAAGTAAATAAATAATTACTACTTCATTTCACCCAAATATCTTTTCACTTTAAAATCTATGAAATCATTAACAATTTAACATGCGCATACGGGATAAGTACAACCGGCCTGAGCCATCATAATAATCATCGATATGCACTGCCGAGGGTCGAACGGCCCGAACCATAATTTCATCTTTCAATCTCGTCGTAGCGTACGGCTTGCTCCTGTGAGAGCGGGAGAAATAACACTCCGCTCGCGGAATGTAAATTGCGAACCGGTCACATGCAGTCATGCACAATTAAACAGTCCACCTCGACTACATCGGGAAAGCAAATACTCAAGTAAATGACAAATTTCTCTTTTAAAGGTCGCAAAAGTAGTATTTAAATCTTTTCCAGAAATCCATTTTCTTTTTACCAAGTTCAGTAAGGTTTAAACACTTTATTTTCAACAATAAGATTACAAATACGGCAATTAAATCATGCTTTTGGGGTCCTAGACTACACGGATATAAACATGATAGTAGCTACGCATGGACCCTCGCACCTAGGAGGACAATTATCCCTCACAAGGTTAGGAAGGAGACTTACCCGCTCCGAAATTCCATAACAGGCTTCCAGGCCCTTCCGATGACTCAAATTGTTGCACAACGCTCCGACACTAGACAATTTACGGTAAACTTATGAAAATATACTCTAATACTTGTTAACAATTCAAATTATATAAATTCCAAACTCCACTCGAAAAGTTGATAAATTTTACCTCGGGCCCACATGCCCGGATTCTGAAATTTTTCGAAGATAATGATTACCCATGACTTTACTAGCTCAACTATATTATTTACTTTTATTTTTATGCTCAATTTCGTGGTTAAAATCCAAAATACCAATCTCTAGGTCTTCTACCAAAAACCCACAATTTCAACTAATTTCCAATTTTTAATCCATATGTACACATGTATTTAACTCAAAATTTTGAAGAAAACACTTACCACGTTACACATGGTGAAAATTGCCTCAAAAATCGCTTCAATCCGAGCTCCATAGCTCCAAATATGCTAATAATGGCTGAAACCTCGATATATAACTTCTGCCCAGGTATTTACACATCGTGATCGTGGAAAATGCTTCGCGATCGCGAAAAACAAAAATTTCCAGCCCAAAATTTGCTCTTCACGATCGCGAAGAACAAATGCACAGCTCCCCCAGACAGCCTCTAGTATAATGATCATAACTTCTTTCACTGAACTCCAAATGAAAAATGGTGTAATGTTCAGAAAATGATACTCCAAGATAACTTTGATGTTTTGGTCATCTCCCGATTCTTGATAGGTTTCGAGATATAAGCTGCCAATGTCAGCCCTGTGCAACACAAATTTCTTTTTTATCTTCACGGACACACTGTAGTGTAACAGCCATATCGCATTGTACACAAATCCAAATTCTAAACGATTTACCTTTCTCGAAACTACACACAAAGGGCTAGTACTTTCCGTTTTACACCATCTCCAAATTCCTTATAGTTTGTGAGATATGAGCCTCTGAAGTTGAGTCAGTGCAGCTGAACATTTCCTCTACGCGATCGTTCCGCGATCGCAATTCACTGGCCATTTTCTCTCATTTTACTCATCGCGATCGCGACCAGTTTCCTGTGATCGCGTACCACACTGCTGTAGCCAAAAACCAGCAGTTATAAATGGCCAAGAAATGGTTTGAAACCACCCCGAAACTCACCCGAGCCCCTCGGGACCCCGTCCGAACGTGCCAACAAGTCTGAAAATGTATCACGGACTTAGTCGAGGCCTCAAATCACATCAAACAACGTAGAAATCATGAATCCCACCCCAGTTAAAGCTTTATGAACTTTGAAATTTCAAACTTCCATATCTGATGACGAAACCTATCAAATTACGTCCGATTGAACCAAAATTTTGCACACAAGTCATATTCGACATTACGGACCTGCTCCAACTCCCAGAATTTCATTCCGACCCCAATATCAAAAATTCCACTTCCGGTCACACTTCTCAAAAACCATCAAATTTCTATTTTTAGCCAAATGACTTCAAAATGACCTACGGACATTTGAATTCACTTCCGATTGTGCTCCCAACTCCAGAATCACCATAAGAAGCTATTCTCAAGCTCGGATTCCCAAATAGACATCAATCTCACTGAAATGCCTTCCAACCCAAAGTTTTGAAATTCTTTTAAAATGATATCTTCCATAATAAGCGCTGAAATGCTCCCGGGTTATCCGACTCCCATTCCGAACATAAGGCCAAGTCTGAAATCATCAAAAAAACCTGTCGGAACCTTCAAATCCTGATGCGGAGGTTGTTTACTCAAAATTCCAATCTTAGTTGATTCTTCCAACTTAAGGCTTCCAAAATGAGAATTTTCTTTCCAAATCCACCTGAACTTCCCGAATGAAAATTCTGACAATGCGTACAAGTCACAATACATGAAATGTAGCTTCTCATGGCCCCAAACCACTGAACGGCACACTAGAGCTCAAAACGATAGGTCGGGTCGTTACAATTTGGCTAGAACTGAGATTTACGTTTGAGTGTTCCAAGACGTGTGGCATTTCTACATTGTCATGGATTCTACATATCAGTATCAAGAAAGTGAAGGTAATGGATTTAGATTTGCAGGAAGTTCTTTGGGGTAAGTATTTTGAATGTGGTACTTTTGGTGATATTTGAGAGAGTATTTAGCGGTTTTCGAGCCTTAGACGGTATGGTTTTACGCTTGGGTTTCTTATGGTGAGTCTCGGTTGAGAATTATGGTATTATGGTAAAAGGAAGTACCAATTTGCAGGTAAGTCAGAAAGAACTTTGATAAATAAGACAGCTTTGTAGTAGGTCAGATCGGCATGGTAAATAATATGACTAGTTCTTTGGGTGTTTAAGAGGAAATAAGTTTTTACAGGTATTTCCTAGAAATGCTCTTGGGTTTTGGTGAACTGCAAAGCTTGGTGGAGTTAGAAGGATTCAGCCATGTCGGTTTGGTATTGTACAAATGGGATTCAGATACTTCCTGATGGTTTTTTCTATGGTTAGAGGTGTGTAGTTTATACGGGCGTGACGAGCAGGTGATGTGTAATGATTTTTCTTCTAAATGGGATCAAATGGAATGTTCTTGTCTAGTTGGGTATGCAGTTGCTTGTGGCTCGGAGGGGAGTATGAAGTTCTCATATTCAGCATAGGATGGCATGTCGTATGCGGTATGTTGTGTAGAGTTGAGTTTTGCATATGTGAGGTCACGGTTCAACTCTGGGAGGAAGGTCAAAAAATTCGTAGGCAGCATTAGCCGCTTCAGATGACTAGGTAGATGATATCACCAATTGGGTGGCTTGATGAGGGTATACATTTCAGTAAGGTCAATGTGTGGAGTTAACTGTGCTTCCCCGGTATTGCGACACTCTCTTGTTGGATCGACTGCTGATATTCAAGGTTTCTTGGTAACACCGAAGAATTATAGGGGTGTCCCTCGTGGAATGATTGATTATTAGGGATGTGTTATGTATTCGAGCGGTGGAGTTGAGATAAGATATAGTAATTAGTGTGCTTCATGACTTCGAGATGTTAGTATGTACCATGGTTCAGTCATTGTGAACTTTCAGTGAGTTATCTATCTATGTGGGTGACCAAAGTTGATTTAGGGTTATTGGTAGGCCAATATGAGTGTGTTTTCTGCACCAGGTCGGAATTGTTGACTCCGAATTTCTGTTGTTGAGGGATGTACCATTTGATTGTCATTGAGTTTATTTGTATTCTAGAGTGATGTATGAGTTACCCATAGGTGTTGAGAAGAGTTGTGATCGTTGGTTATAGGCACATATGGTGCGACTCTAATTGGGATTTATAGCTAGATTTGAGTAAGGTAAGTAATTTGGTATTGCGGGATTGAGACATATTAGTTATCTTCTTTCTGGATTCGTGTGGCATGGTATCGTCTGATTTCCCCGTGGTTATGACAATGCACTTGGAGTACTTGATGTCGAATTACGCATGGTTATTCGATATTGAGAAAGGTGGATTGAAGTATTTCATGTGGACCGACGATTGGATGGGATCACACGTTGTAGCGGAATTAGGTGGAGGTATGATCCTTGGTGTCAGATTCGTGTGTACTGATTTTACGATGTGTGCCAGGATTTTGGCATGGGCATGTGATGGTAATTGTTAATGGCAGGATAGCCCTCCCGTGTGAATCTTTTCTATGATTTGGGTCGTGAGATGTTGCTATTTGGTGCACGCGTTGCACAAGTTATGGGTTGGATTGTATTGATGTGTCATGTTACTAGAGTGTTTGTTGTAGATGAGACAAGGTCGTTGGACCTAGAATCGGTACTTACGGATCTAGTTGCAGTATATTTGTGAGGATATTGATGCTGATCGGATGAATGGTTGCTGTCACACCTCCTTTTTCCGACACAGGGTTGGATATGAGAGTTTTTCCAATTAAAGTGACATTATTCAAGTTTTGGGATTTATCTTAGTTTTCAGAGTCGCCACCCGGATTTTTTACGGTGTTCCGGGACACCATTTATTTATTGAAATCCCAAACCGAGGAAAGTTTGACTCTGTTTTGATTTGTCTGCGCACCAGAAATCCGAGTAAGGAATTCTGTTAACCCGGGAGAAGGTGTTAGGCATTCCCGAGTTCCGTGGTTCTAGCACGGTCGCTTAACTATTAATATTTGGCCTAAATTATCTAATTATTTACATATTTTTAAATCTATTGTGCATCTTAGCCCCTTTTTCACTTTTTAAACGCTTTTTGAATATTTATGGAATTATTTTAATACAAGTCACGATGACGTGCACTTGTTATTTTGGACACGTTGCAAACCGCGCCACATGAAATGTACCCGCGATTCACGACGCGCTTATTTAATTAATGTTTTGAGTTAGAGTCGGGGACATGAGTTGCCACACCCGAATTGATTACATAGTCATGACTATGGTCATGACGAGTAAGAGAATGCCTATAATTATTCTCTAAAGTTTTGGAATCTCTATCTAAAAGTAGTAGTTCAGCTTACGGGATATGTATATAAGTCGGTTTTGATATTTATGGATTTATCTTGAAACAAGTCACGATGGCGTGCACTTGTTTGTTTTTGGGACACATTGTAACTTCGCCACATGAAATGCACCCGTAATTACAACATGTGATTTTATCATAATTTTTGAAGTTTCAAAGACGGGGACATGAGTTGTCGCTCCCGAATGTTGGTTAGATAGCTTCGGTATGATATTTGATTTTTATCCAAATTTCGAACTAAGGGTATCCATTTTACCTATAGGATCTCTAAACGGTATTCGTTATTCTAAAAGAGCATCTTATAGGCTATGGCCTCATCTAACCTCGTTTTATCACGTTAGGCCATCCTAGTTTGCTATTTATGAGAGAAGACTATCGATTTGGAAATCCAGCTCTTAATCAAATCTTAAAGGTGTTTACTTTCTATTTTTGTAAATGATCATAATGCACCTTATTTGTTTAGTATACATACACCTCTAAGTATTACAGACATATAAATACGTCATATACCGGTCTCACTTCAAATTGGTAAGCCATAATTACTTTATTTCTTCTGGAACTTTGTAATTTCTAACGAAGAAACAGCACATGCAATTTTGTCCAGTTCTAGATTAACAGTTCTTATCAATTTTTCAAATAACCTAATCGCGTGCTTCTACGTTCAGAAGTGTTCATACAGTGATTTCAGGAAATTTTAACAGGATACCAAATGAACTAAAAAATGATCTACTGAATCCACTTAAATTGCATCGGATGAATTCTTGAAAACACTGCTTCTAAAAATCCAACAATAAAATTTGTTTACAAAAAAAAGTTTCATATGGGCTGATTCGAATATCACTTCCCTTTTTGATTAAACACCTATTTTGGTCGAACTATTTTTAGAGCAAACGGATTTAAAACTCCAGAAAATTTGCCTCAGAATTTGGTTTGAGCGCTATAAATTAAAAGGCAAAAATGAACCACATGAATATTTAGTCCAGTCCTTTACAAGATTTCAAATGCATAAATGAACAAACTACAGTTTCTGAAGCGAGAATATAGCTTCTGTAAAAAATACATTTTTTATGAATATTTAAAGAAGGACAAAAACAACAACAAAAAAAAATCCTAAATAGCTGCTCCATATCTGGATTCTTCGTATTGTATATTTGCAGTTTTTCGTTTGTAATTCTTAACTACCTTAATAATAGATATGTTATACATCTTTTTAGAGTAATTCTGACCATTAACGAGGTCAAATTTGATTCTAAAGATGTCAAACAAATACCAAATTTCTCTTGCGCATTGGCTGGACTGAATGTGACCATAGAAGAGGTCAGATTCAAATCCAATGATGCTGCTTCGTTTAGACTTTTATAGTCAGGCTTACTTTCGCTAGTATTTGGTCAAATACTTCAAACCACTGTTGGCACTTTGAGGAGTAAATCTAACCACTGTGTAAGTTCAGATTTTCCCGTAAGGCCCTTCCTAATTACACACTTATATCCTTTGAAAGGATTATTTTCAACAAGCTAAACTACTGTTTATGCACTACCATGGAGTGAATTGGACTATCAAAGAGTCGAATTAACATGCCTTAGTGCTTAACATTACCTAATTCTAACTGGTGGTGTTTTAATCATCTAAGCATTTGTAGGGGATGGATTTGACCATTTGAGGGTTCAAATCTCTCACCCTAATGCCTTTTAACTACACCTTCTGACCTTTTAAAAAGGTGAATTTCGGCCACTTATGTTGCTGTTTTGTGCACTATTTTGGGGTGATCTTGACTATTAATAAGTCAAGCTCATCTACCCTAGTGCTAACATTTAAACTAATTAGGGATTTGCTTGTTGAATCTCTTTATTGACCAAAGAGGCTCAATTGAAAGCATATTTTTTGTGCACTTTTATAGAGAGAACCTGACCATAGAGGAGGTCAGTTTCTGCATCATGGTGCAGTTATTTCACTAATGGACTGACATGAGACTAATGTCCCATGATGCTAAATGCATTCTGAACAACTTGAAATCGAAACAGAATAACCTTAAGTATTTAGATATTACAACATACATTCAGATTCCTTAACATCTTGTCACTCAAGTATTACTTCAGGTTGACATACCAAGACAAAAGAAGAAAATTCAGCCTTGACATAATATCAGGGAAAAAATAACAAGAATTAAACATTCAACATCAAACTAACATGGATTCGGAGCATAACAATCTTATTATAAGTTCATTGTTACATACATCTTTTGGAAGAAAAAGAAATAACCAAGGTCCTGACCAAATAAAGGTCAGGCAGGCAATAAGAAACTAAGGAGAGAGAGATTCAGCAGCAATATAGGCAGCAACAAACCAGAAAAAACCCAGCAACAAAACAAAACCAGGAAGTTTCAGAAGATCCAAAAAGCAGAACCAAAATCAGAGCACCAATAAAAGGAAACCAGGAAGGGAA
>ML437419.1:40715-74358 GCA_005239525.1 Nicotiana knightiana
TCAGAATCAGAATGGAAAAAGTCCTCCTGTTCCAAGGGAAGGGGTTTTATTTATAAACTATTTGTTGGGAATTAGTTCTTTTTTGGTACATTCCATTTCTGAAACTGAAATAGTACACAGGGCAGCTGTCAACCTTATCCTTTGGGACAGCTGCCCCTATTCTAGAACTATCTTACCCATAAAAAGACTCCCTTACCCTTAAAATCTGACTTCTTTAATATATGATTCCTTATGTACCCCTTTGAAGCCCCTGTATTTACCATTAGGTAACCAGGGTCACTTACTTGGGTTACTATTTAAACTCTAGTTACCTAACACTAGTTATGCCCTCTAGGTGACAACTAGTTGTTCTTAACTAAGGTTGGGTTAATTGAATGAAAATTAGTGGATTAAATGCCTAGAGTTGGCTTTAATACCACTTATCTATGTTTAAATTATTTAATCATCATTTTAGTCATCCAAATTCCCTTTGGTTAAATGAATCTGTTTTAGTCCATTAATCTCAAACTAATTGTCTTAAACAGATTTTATCTTTTAGTTAAATACTTAAGAAGTTACCTGAATTAAGTTTATAGATTGAAGAAGTTAGGATTATTTAACTGTGAGCCTAAATGAAACAGTTATTTTTAAATTCGATTAATTGATCTTGAACTAATTATCTAGGACTTAACTCAGCTAGAACATTAAGTCTACTAGCTGAGTGTGACTTATTGCCTAGTTTCTTAAATCAATTTAACCCAAATTGACTACCAGTAAAGTCAGTAGTCAATTGAACTTATTGGTTAATCAATTTCACTAGGGGTAGTCAGGCTTATTTATTGACTCTTATTCAATTGAGTGATTAGTTCCATAAAACTGGATTTTTAGCCTATTTTGATCACTCTAGGATCTTAGTTTGATTAAAGAAGGTTAGCTAGGTTTTTTTTAATTAGGTAATAGGTAGTTCTATTCTAATTTAATTAATTAGTAGCTAAATTTTGTTGCCTTATCAGGGGTTGATTAATCTCAGATGAATTAACTACTTTAAACTTCTTAGACTTAGGTCAATTATTTAGTTCACATGTACACTCAAATGGTTGTGTATGATTGTGTAATCAGATTATTGCTTAATTGCTTAGTCAGGGTGGATGGTTAGCCCTAGATTACACTAAACTCAAAAGGTGAACTAGAGTAAACAATCAATCGAAGGTGGGAAAGAGCGACAGTGAAGGCAGTCTAAAACAAACTTAAGCATGCACCAAATAAGTATAATCTTTAGTAAATCANGTCATGAAACATGCTTGAAATTGAAACGACAAGGAGAAGATGTGCACAGGTGGGGGATAAAACAAACAGATCTACACAGATCTTTCACAAAAACCAACTAAATCTAGACAAATTCATGCCGATAAACCCAAAACAGTTAAGAAGGAACAGTAGCATTTAGGGGCGATCAGTAAAGAGGAAAAACCTAAACCCAAATTCAGTTAAGCAAATGTCTTGTAACCAACATCATTTAGGATAATAAGCAGAAAACCTAAAAAAAATCTAAACAATTAGTCCAAACATAGATCGGGAGTAGAAATTAAATACTAGCCTAGGCGTTTAAAAAAAAACAAAGGGGGTGGGGTACCAGTCAGATCTGGAGTTTGGCCGGACTTCGGTGGGTTTGAAAACAGGTCAAACCCGCATGAATCAATTGCTCTTGTCAAGAGCAACTGACTCATGCAGGTCCGAACCGTTGAAGGCCCTTGAACCAGTGCGCATGGGGATTTATGGTTCTGGAATTTCAGATCTGAAATTGGGTCCTTTTGGATGGTTTTTTGACAAAACCAATAACAGGAGGTGGTTTAGGAGGTGATGGGGGTTGTAGGATAGAGGTTTAGGGTTGATCGGAGTCGTTCTAATGGCCGGACGGCGGTGGGATTTTGGGGCGGCTAGGGTTGAGGCTTAGAGAGATGAGAGAGAGAGAGGGAAATGGGGGCGGCTAGGGTTGGGGTTGGGTTAGTTTCTGATTAGAATGGGGGGCATGGGTCTAGGTTAGGACACTTATATAGTCCGGGGGGGTGAGTTCCTGGCCGTTTGATCTATTTTGATCAATGGCCAGGATTTAAACGACTAAACCAAACGGTGTCGTTTGGTCAGGCTGGGGCAGGCCGGGTAAGGGGTTTGGTTTGGGCCTGGGTGGTTTGGGCATATGGGGATTGGGCCTGGGTATTTCTTGGCCCAGGTCCGATTTTCCTTTATTTAATTAACTTAATTGTTCTAATTAAATTAAACTCTAAACTAATAAAAATGTAGCAATTAATTTCAAACCTTATTTTCATATATTTACATATTAATTAACAATAAAACAATCGATTATAATATTCTTAGTTAAATCTATGGTTTATCGAAAAAAAATGGTTAATTTTTATAGTAATTAGTTATTAAAAACTACATTACGTTAAATAACTGTTGTTTGTCTATCATTTAATTAATTATAACTAATAACTTCATAACGTAGAATTTTCAATGATTTTGAAAGATGAATTATGGATATGCAAGCAATACAAATAATTTACAATTAATTACTGAAAAGTCAATCAATATTTATAAAATCAATTGATTTATTGGGATTTTTATAGGACGATACGGCGAGTAAAAATCACATGCTCACAGTTGCTAGTTCCTACGTGTTTCTTCCATCATCGGTAGTATATGACAGACTAGAGCGAGACATTACTTGATAAGAGGTTATGTATCGGTATTGGGTTATTTTGAGCAGTTATTGTGATTAGGAGTTATCGCCATGAGTGTTGAGTCATGCGGTAAATTATGTGATTGCATCTTGGGTTACGGGTATGGCTTGATACAATGCGTTCAGAATTATTCAGTTTATAGTTATGGAATTTTAATCTTGCAAAGTGTTTCAGAAGTGGGAATTTGGTTCTAAGGTTTATGGGTCAGGTCCAATTGTGAAATTTCAGTTATGTGTGTTATCGGACCTATATGGGATAGGGTGACGTGGGATCACCCCGAGGGTATGTGTATGGTAGGATTTCACGGCAATTCGATGGATTCTGAAATAACACTGGACACGTTCGAGGAAGAACATATGTTTAAGTGGGGGAGGATGTAACGACCCGACCGGTCGTTCCGGGAGTAATAGCCATGTTTCCCCGGTTTCTTCTTCATTATATGTGGTTCAGCTTCATTATGTTGTGTTAGACTGGTCGGCTCGGGTTCGGAGCGACGTTTTGAGAGAAATGAGGCACTTAGTCTCTTAACTTGGTTCAATAGTTGGAAAAGTCAACCGGAAGTTTATTTATTGGTAAACGACATCGGAATGTAGATTTTATTGCTCGAATAGCTTCGTTAGGTGATTTGGGACTTAAAAGTGTGTTCGAAATGTGGTTTTGATGTCCGATGTAGAGTTAGGCTTGAATTGGCGAAAGTTAGTTTTTGGCGATTTCCGGTCGGCAATGGAAAATAGGCTATAGGGGTCGGAATGGAATTGCGGAAGTTAGAACAGGTTCGTAGTGTCATTTTGGACGTGTGTCGAAATTTTCAGGATAATCAGACGTGTTTTGGGTAGTTTCAGTATCGTAGATGACGTTAAGAAGTTTTAGGATTCTTAGGCTTGAATCATGAGTTGAAATGGTGTTTCGGTGTCTTTTTAGGTGTTCCGAGGGTTCGACTAAGTCCGGGTGATCATTTATGACTTGTTGGTACTTTTGGTTGAAGCCCCCAGGGGCTCGGAGTGTTTTTGGATAGTCATAGGAAGGTTGAAGTTGGGAAGTTGCCGCAGAAAAACTGCTGGTGGAATGTTTCTTGTGTTGCCGCACCTGCGGAAGGGTAGCCGCAGGTGCGGAGAGGCATGCGCATGTGCGATTATTGGCAGGTTGAAGGAGGTCGTAGGTGCAAGGCTTGGGTCGCAACTGCGGAGTCGCAGGTACAATGAAGAAGTCGCAGGTGCGAAAAATGGTACTTTAAGTTGGATGCGCAGGTCCGCACCTAGGAGCGCAGGTGCGGCTCCGCGGGTGCGAGCAATTAGCCGCAGGTGCGGAAATACCTGGGCAGATCATATAAAAATGGTCCATAGAGAATTTTGTTCTTTATTTCACCATTTTCATGCGGGTTTGATGCTTTGGAGAGGGTTTTGAAGGGAGAAATCAAGATGAATTTGTTGAGGTAAGATATTTGAACCCAAAACTCGTTTCTAAGTGATTTTTTGACTGAAATAGGGTGATATTAAGGGAAAAATCAGTGTGTAAATTCGGGGTTAGGGCTTGGATAATTTAAGACTTTAATTGAGTAATTGAGGGGTCATTTGTGGTTGGATTTAGATGCATTTTATATGTATAGACTCGGGAAAGAATGAGGATTTTTGTCATGTAAGTTTTATCGGATTCCGAGACGTGGGCCGGGGGGTTAGCTTTGGCCAATTTCGGGATTATCGGGTAATTTTGATAAATTTCGAATGGGTTTCGTTCCTTGGCATATAATAATGATATGAATCTTATTTTTGGTAGATTCGGAGCATTCGGAGGCCGAGTCTAGAGGCAAGGGCACTGTGGGCTAGGATTTTAGCCGGTTTTGAGGTAAGTAATGATCGTAAATCTTGTCCTGAGGGTATGAAACCCCGGACATCGCATTTTCTCACTATTTTGGAGTGGCGCACATGCCGGGTGACGAGTGTGTGGCGTGCACTGATTAAGGATTTGGACTTGGTCCTTCCCTTGGAACCTATTGAGTTGCGTATTTACTTTTAAATCATATGTTAAATCGTGTTTTAAGACTATTGTTATACTTGGGCTGTAAGCCACGTTTGGGGCCTTGTGTTGACTTGTTTAGACCCATTGGGGGCTTTTACTGCTATTTCCTCACTGTGTTGACTTATGATTTACACTCAGTCAAATTATGTTTAACTTATTTTAAAACTCAGCCTTATTTACACTATTTTGAGATATAAAATGATGTTTTGGTTCGAGTACCCCGTTTTACTGATAGCCCGAGTGGCTTTTGAGAGTTTCTGATTGAGTGAGGCCGAGGGCCTGATTGTGAGGATGTGATATGCCACGAGGTGGCTTGATATTAGCGCTTGGCCAGAAGGAGCCCCTCCAGAGTCTTTACACACCCCTAGTGAGCGCAGGTACCTACTGAGTGCGAGTGCCGAGTGATGACTGATTGGGAGGTATGAGTGACTGTGAGGTTTCCCAATGGGCTGATTATGAGTGACTGTGAGGTTGCCCGAGGGGCTGATTATAAGAGGTATCCCCGGGGGGCTGATTTTGAGTGATGTTACGCTAGAGGGGCAGTTTTTTATTCATGTGTTTTAGTGGTTACTTATGAATTATTTCATTTTTACACTAAATTTCTTGGACATTTTTCTGAAATTGTTGGAAATTACACTTTTCAAAAGGAGTTTTACTGACATTGGGTTTTTAAACGTGATGATTTAAAGTATACACTGTTGGAAAGAAAGACTGTGCTTATTGTGAAATGATGATTTGACTTTATGTGTTCCTTACTGCTCAAACCTGATTTATTTTCATTACTACTGAGTTGGCGTACTCACATTACTCCATGCAGCTTCTGTGCAGATCCAGGTGCTAGGGCAGAGTGAGCTGTGTTTCTGTTCCAGAAACTTCTCGGAGAGTTTGTGAGGTAGCTGCACACGTCCGTAACCCTGCTTTCTCTCCTACTTACTATTATAGAGTTTATTTTCCAGAGTTGTATATTTTCTGTAGATGCACATGACTAGTGACTCCAAGATCTTGGGGTTGTATTTAATATTTGGTGTGGCTTTATCTATTTTAAAATGATTTGACGAAACCTTTATGGATTATCATTTAATAATGATATAAATGAAATATTCTTTACGTTTGAGCGTTAGTTTGGCTGGCCTAGTTTCATGATAGGCGCCATCACGACTAGTTAGATTTGCGTTGTGACACGCTAAAATGCCGATTTCAGTGAAAATAATTTGAAAATATTTTCCCAACCATTTCAACCGAAATTATGGAAGTTCAGAGTGAAAGTGATAAAAATCATAAATAGCCTCTCGGGAAAAAATATGTATCATAAACCGCCCCTCGGGCATAACATCACTCATAATCAGCCCCGGGGATACCTCACAGTCACTCATAATCAGCCCCTCGGTCAACCTCATAGTCACTCATGCCTCCCAATCACTCGTCACTCGGCATCGCACTCAGTACGTACCTGCACTCATTGGGAGTGTACAGACTCCGGAAGGGCTCCTACAGCCCAAGCGCTATAATAAGCCATCTCGTGGCATCATCAATCAAGTCCTCAGTCTCACATAATCATAGATCAATAAGAACATCAAGCCACCTCGTGTCATAAATCAATCAGGCCTTCGGCCTCACATAATCATGAATCAGTAATAACATCAAGCCACCTTGTGGCATAAATCAATCATGCCCTCAGCCTCACATAATCATGAATGAGTAACAAGATGTTGCGGCGCGCATCCCGATCCCATAATATCCTCACAACACAGGCACTCGGCCTCACTCAATCAGAAACCTCTCAAGCCACTCGGCCTATCAATAAAACAGGGTGCTCAGCCGAAATATCATTTTATGCATCAAAGTAGAGTAAATAAGATTGAGTTATAAAATATGTAAAAAACATAGCATGACTGAGTAGAAATTTTAGATTTAAACAATGAGGAAATAATAGTAAGATCCCCTAAGGGTCCAAACAACTTGGCACGAGGCCCAAATATGACATTCAGCCAAAAACGTATTAATACTTTCTAAAACACAAACTATCATATGGTTTTAAGTCAAATAAGCAACTTAATAGTTGCTACGGGACGGACCAAGTCACAATCCCCAATAGTACACGCCACACGCTCGTCATCCAGCATGTGCGCCACTTCAAAATAGTGAAACGATGTGAAATCCGGGGTTTCATACCCTCAGGAAAAGTTTTATAATCATTACTTACATCAAGCTGGATGAAAATCTACTGCGCGATGCCTTTGCCTCTCGACTCGACCTCAAATTGCCCCGAATCTAGTAAAAATCATATTCATATCATCAAAATATGCTAGAGGAACAAAGCCCACTCGAAAATAACAAATTTACATCAAAACTCCCGAAATTGGACAAACCGGACCCCCAGGCCCGCATCTCGAAATCCGATAAAAACGCAAAACTAAAATCCTTACACTCCCACGAGGTCATACATACAAAATACGTCAAAATCTGACAACAAATGGCCCCTCAAATTCTTAAATCAAAGTCTCCAGATTTCATGCCCTAATCCCCCAATTTTAAATTTCCCAAAGATTTCATGTCTATTCAGTCAAATATCACCATAGAAATGAGTTTTAGGTTCAAAAACATTACCTCAAACTGTTCCCCTTGAATCCCTTTTCAAAATCCTTCAAAAAGCTCCAAACCCGTCTTCAAAAAATGGTGGAATATAAGAAAATTCGCGAAGGGGACCTTATATACTTTCTGCCCAGCTAAACCGCATCTGCGGTCCATTCTTCGCACATGCAACCACCGCATCTATGGAAGTAATCCACATCAGCAAAAATTTACTCACCCAGCTTGCTCCGCATCTGCGGTCACTACTTCGCACCTGCGGGATCACAGGTGCGCTCACTCGCCCGCTTCTGCGCCAAATCCCCTTGGCTTTTAACTCCGCACCTGTGACTCCGATACCGCACCTGCGACCTCCGCCTCTGCGATCTACCTTCCGCAGGTGCGAAAAACAAGAACCAGCAGCAACAACTGAAATCTCTCAAGTCCAATCTTTCTGATGACCACCCGAAATCATCCCGAGCCCCTCGGGCCCTCAACCAAAAATACCCACACGTCATATATCATCACCTGAACTTATTTGAACCCTCGGAACAATCAAAACAACATCAAGACACAAATTAACTAGAAATTCGAGCCTATGGATTTTTAAACTTCTGAAATTCGCCAACGATGCCGAAACCAACCAAACCACGGCTGAATGACCTGAAATTTTGCACACACATCCCAAATGACACTACAAACCTTTCTCAACTTCTGGAATTCCATTCCGACCCAGATAGCTTATTTTCTACTGCCGACCTAAAATCGCCAATAATCCACTTCAAACCTAATTCTACCACGGACCCTTCGAATAACATTCCTAACACACTCTTACGCCCCAAATCACCTAACAAGGATATCCGAACCATAAAAACCAAATTTCGAGATCATTTACCTATAAGTCAACTTCCGGTTGACTTTTCCAATTAAATCACCAACTTAAGAGACTAAGTGTCTCATTTTTCTTCACAATCACTCTGAACCCGAACCGATCAACCTAATGCAACATAAAAGAGCTAATCCATACAAGAATGAAGCAGAAAAATGGGGAAAACGGGGCTAAACTCTTGGAACGACCGGCCGGATCGTTACATCCTCCCCCACTTAAACACACGTTCGTCCTCGAACGTTCCAAAAGTTGTACCAAAATCCATCAAATCGCCGAATAACCGTACCACACACATATTCGGGGGTGATCCCATGTCACCCTGCCCCACATAGATCTGATAACACAACACTTATGAATTTTCTTTATCCAGCCTACCCCATAAGCCTTAGAATCCAATTGCCACATCCGAACTTTTCTATAAGGTCAGAATCACGCATCCACACACTGTATAAGTTTGAACAAGCCGTATCCAACCATAGCCATAACTCAAGACGACATCCCATGATACCCCACATATCTCAAACACCCGTAGCGATAATTTCTAATCACAGTAGCTGCTCAAGCAACCTAATGCCAGAAATAACCATATTATCCAACATAGATTCGTTCTAACACCTTCATATACTGCCAATAATGAAAGAAACACGCAGAAACCCATAAGCATTTGTCGGATCAACAAGTGATGGAACTCCCTCTCTTCGACAGGGGATATAGCAAAATTTCTAAATCAATCAGCGTCAATATCCTCCCAAATATGCCGCAAACACATCCGATAACACCCATTCTAGGATCAATGACCTCATCTCATCCAACACAACCACTCTGGTGACATGACATATCGATACCATCTAAAGCCACAACCCGTGCGACCCGCACACCAATAAGCAACATCCCAAATGTACTCAAATCATGGAAAAATGACTTAAATGAGATAGGTGTACCGCAAGCTCACCACTACCACCACAACAGAGTGTTGAGAACCCATCACACATCGTAGAACCAGAACATACCAACCTAACCCGAAGGATCATATCTCTACATAACTACGTTGTAATGCGCGACCCTATCCAAACAGTGGTCCACATGAGACACCTCAAGTCACCATGCTCAGAACCAGTAACCATGCGCAATTCGACATCAAGTACTCAAAGTTCATTTCCATAACTACGGGGAATCGGATGATACCATGCAACACGAACTCGAAAGAACCTAACCAATACGTCAAAATCCCATAATACCCAAGTACTTACCTTACACAAATCCCAAATAGATCCGCACCATATGTGTATATAACTAACAATCACAACTCCTCGCAATACCTAAGGGGTAATCATAGATTACTCCAGAACACGAATAAACTCAATGACAATCGGATGGCACATCCCTCAACAATATCTATTCGGATCCAACAATTCCGACACGATGCAGAACACACCCATACTGGTCCTACCAATGAACTCTAAATCAACGATGGTCATACACAATAGACAAATGACCCTCCAAAGGTCCATAATGACTGAATCACAACACACTAACCCCTGGATAACCTTGAAAACGTCCCTACAACCCTCAACTATGAAATCATCTCCTCATTCGAGTCCCCAGACTCAAAACCCTCCGAGCACACAAATCACCATATCCAATCTCAACTCTGTCACCTTAATGTCTAATACTTCCACAAAACATGATCATACCACGAGGGATACCCTTACAATCCGTATGTGTTACAAGGAAAAATTTTAATACCCGCAGCCGACCAACAAGGAGAGTACCACCACACAAATAAAGTATCCATAAATCAAAACACAGTGCCTCTTCTGAAACCTATACCTTCATCGAGCCATATCTAAAAGTAACATCATCTATCTGATCATATGAGATCGTCCATGATACCTAAGAATTCAGAACCTTCTTTTCGAATCTCATCGTGACCTAGCACCCGCGATCTCAATACTACACCGCACATCGCACCCATTATGCCACCATATGAACGATACGACAAACCTCCAACCACTATGAGTCGCAAGCAACTACATACTCAATTAGCAAAGAACTCTCTATTAGATTTCATTCTGGAGAAATTACAATATGCTACATGCCCCACACACCAGTAAATATATACATCTCAAACTACGGTAGAGACTATCTACAGCTCTCAAAAACCCATTTGCACTTAACAAACTGTCAGTACTAAATCCCTCTAACTCAACCAAGCTACGCAGGTCGCCAAAACCCAAGAGCATCGTCACGAATCACACGTAGAACCTTACCACACCATAAGCACCCCAAAGGACCGATCTTACCCATTACCATGTCAATCCAATATACTACCAAGTTTTCCTATTCCTCCGAGCCCCTTCTAAATTACCTTCCTATAGGTTCTTTCACCTTGCCATAGTACAAAAATCCTCAACCCGAAATCACCACGTGAGACCCCAGCACAGAACCACATCGCCCTAAGGCTCATAAACCGCTGAATATCTCTCAAGTACACCAAAGTACCACATCTCAAATACTGACTCTACAGAGACTTTCGATGAATTCAAACTATCCTTCCTTTTCATGATACTGGAATGTAGAATCCACAATGATATATAAACCCTGAATCCATCAGAACCATCCTCGAGAATCACCCACTCTACGAAATTCTCCATTAGACTGATGAAGTAGATCGAACGACATGTACCCCATTAACACACCAATACTCAAGGGAGTAACCCACACCCCTAGGCAACTAAGCAAATTCCTACTTTGCACACTACTTCCTTTACGAATAACAACTCAATCATGCAATAAGACCCATATCCCCATAGAGTATAATACAACTTGTATCTAGAAATTTCCATTACTCTAGTCATTCTCAAACTCCACCTCTGCAGGTCATAAATGACCCACCAGTATACCCCAAACTGAAACCAATACAACACTTAATCATGCAACCAACTAATCATTAGTAGACTCCCCCACATGGCTCAAAGCCATAGATCAAAACAAAGAATAATTCCCAATTCCCATACGGTATCACCGCCAATATATCGCAGTGAGATTCAACAAAAACCATTGTAAGCTCATATAACACAAACCACAAATATCTTGAATCGTCTACGAATCTCGTATTCACCATTGTAATAGTCATGCCAACTTCCCCAAGCGATCTAAATTCAAATTGCAACATATATCATTTACTTGCAAAAGAGAACTTGTTACAAAACAACATAAGGATCACACAACCTCAGGACACCCTGTAGGAGTTAACCCCACCTGCTTAGCCACGCACTAATATCACTCTATACCCTTCCAAAATCGTGGCCCTTACGCGATTACTTATCCTCCTACATTAAAACACCACACATGCCTATCCTCGACGCATCACAATACACGTTATAAGAACCTGAAGCTGATAGAAGAACTAACACTGAAGTTGTGGTCAAAGTAGTCTTGAGCACTGAAAGTTCTCCCCACATTCGTCTGACCATCTGAATACCCTCACTAGACACTACATGCCACAAGAATGCTACCGAACTGAGCCAAATATTCACACTTGGAGAACTTTGCATAAAGTTTCTCTTCCCTCAATCTCTATAATGCAATCCTTAAACACTAAGCATGCTTCTCCTGGCTACGTCAGTACACTAGGATGTCACCAATGAATACAATAATGAAGGAGCCCAAATACGCCTGGAATATACTGTTAATCATATAAATAAATATTGCCGGGTTATTTGTCAGCCCAGAAGACATCACCAGGAACTCATAACACAACAGGAAGATCCACTTCACTCTTCCACTACACTGCATGAGAGGTCCTTAAATACACTCACAACTCGAGGCCATATGCCAACTCAAGACAAAAGTCAAACACTTTATAGTTTTTGTCACATTTCCAGCCAATTCTTTTTATCATAATAAAACAATCGGAACACATCTCACCATCAAATAACACTCACCACATAGTCATCCAGACAAAAAATCCCACCAATAGGGACACAACGAACATATAAGTCCCAAAATGGCACATGCTCATACAATCGAAATCTCAGCACTCAAGCCATAGACAAAACCCGGCCTCACGTCCTCCAGACTGGCCCATTATCAACTTTCTAAAATCAATCTCACAACTCATACATGGAAATCACAAGTCGTCAATGCACAGTTGATACCGAGCGCTCACGTGCACATTCGTATACATGAAAGGAATTCAAAGAGTTACGCTTTTGGCTGAATAAATGGATTCGCACGACAAGAATTCAAGAATGTGAGATTTTTCCTAAGGGTTCTACAGTCTCTCAAACATAAGTACAGGCGTCTCCGTTCCGATATGCAAAACTCTACTAAACCTACTCATGACTGGTAAGTCCTATGCAACCTAGAGCTCTGATACCAACTTGTCACAACCTCAAAACTACCCCAGTCGTAATGGCGCCTACTAGGCCAGCCAAATGAATATTCAAAACATAAAGAACCTTCCGTCCATATCATTTCTAAACTGACAATTCATAAAAGTTTCATTTAAGAATTTTAACAAACTAAGATATGCCAAGTAACATATACGAACCCAAAATCCCGGAGTCATTGGTCACGAGCATCTAAAAAAATTATACAAGTCGGACACAGTATCTCTAATACAAGACAAGTCTAGGAGATTCCAATACTACAGAAGTAAGAAGGAGAAAGCGGGGTTGCGGACATGTGCAGCTACCTCGCAACATCTCGGAGTGTCCCTGGGACAGGTAAACTACTCACTCCGCCCTAGCACCTGGATCTGCACACAAGGTGGAGGGAGTAATGTGAGTATGCCAACTCAGTAAGTAATAAATGTAACTAAGGTCTGAGCAGTAAGAAACAGATAAGTACACGTCATAAATTCATAGTAAGTACAGCCTTTCATTTCAACAGTATATATATTTGTTAAATCTTCACGCTAAAAATCCGATTTTAGTAAAAATCATTTGAAAGTATTTTCCCAACCATTTCAACAGAAATTCTGGAAATTCAGAGTGAAAGTGTTAAAAATCATAAATAGCCTATCGGGCAAAAACATGTATCATAAACTGCCCCTCGGGCATAACATTACTCAGAATCACCCCCTCGGGCATACCTTGCAATCACTCATAATCAGCCCCTCGGGCAACATCACAGTCACTCATGACTCCCAATCACTCGTCACTCGGCACTCACACTCAGTAGGTACATACGTTCATTGGGGGTGTACAGTATCCGGAGGAGCTCCTACAGCCCAAGCGCTATAACAAGCCATCTTGTAGCATCATCAATCAGGCCCTCGGCCTCACATAATCATAGATCAATAACAACATCAAGCCACCTCGTGGCATAAATCAATATGGCACTCGGCCTCACATAATCATGAATCAGTAATAACATCAAGCCACCTCATGGCATAATTTCAATCAGGCCCTCGGCCTCACATAATCATGAATCAGTAACAAGATGCTGCGGCGCGCAGCCCGATCCCATAATATCCTCAGAACACAGGCCCTCTGCCTCACTCAGTCAGAAATCTCTCAAGCCACTCGGGCTATCAATAAAATATGGTGCTCAGCCAAAATATCATTTTATGCATCAAAACGGAGTAAATAAGATTGATTTATGAAATCAGTAAAAACATAGCATCACTGCGTATAGATTTTAGATCAAAACAGTGAGGAAATAGTAGTAAAAGGCCCTAAGGATCCATACAACTTGGCACGAGGCCCAAATACAACATTCAACCCAAAACGTAGTAATACTTTCTAAAACACAAAATATCATATGGTTTTCAGTCAAATACGCAACTTAATAGTTGCTACGGGAAGGACCAAGTCACAATCCCTAACGTTACACGCCACACGATCGTCATCCAGCATGTGCGCCACTTTAAAATAGAGAAATGATGTGACATTCGGGGCTTCATACCCTCAGGACAAAATTTATAATCATTACTTACCTCAAAGCGGATGAATATATACTCCGCGATGCCTTTTCCCCTCAACTCGGCCTCAAATTACCCCGTATCTAGTGAAAATCAGATTCATATCATCAAAAAATGCTAGAGGAACAAAGCCCACTCGAAAATAACCAATTTACATCAAAAATCCCGAAATTGGCCAAACCCGACCCCCGGGACCACGTCTCAAAATCTTATAAAAATTGCAAAACTAGAATCCTTACACTCTCACGAGTCCATACATACCAAATACATCCAAATCCGACAAGGAACGGCCCCTCAAATCCTTAAATCAAAGTCTCCAAATTTCAAGCCCTAATCCCCAAATTTTAACCCTTAATTCCCATAAATTTCATGTCTAATAAGTCAAATATCACCATAGAAATTTGTTTTAGGTTAAAAAACATTACCTCAATGTTTTCCCCTTGAATCATTCTTCAAAATCCTTCAAAAAGCTCCAGACACGTCTTCAAAAAATGGTGGAATATAAGAAAATTCGTGAAGGGGACCTTATATACTTTCTCCCTAGCTAAACCACATCTGCAGTCTGTTCTTCGCACATGCGACCATCGTATCTGCGAAGATAATCCGCATCTGCGGAAATTTACTTACCCAGCTTGTTCCGCATCTGCGGTCACCACTTCGCACCTGTGGGCTCGCAGGTGCGCTCACTCGCCTGCTTCTACGGCAAATCCCCTAGGATTCCAACTCCGCACCTGCGACTCCCATATCGCACCTGCGACCTCCGCATCTGCGATCTACCTTCCGAAGGTGCAGAAAACCAGAACCCGCAACACCAAATGAAATCTCTCAAGTCTAAAATTTTTTATGACCACCCGAAATCATCCCGAGACCCTCGGGGCCTCAACCAAAAATACCCACGCGTCATATATCATCACCCGAACTTAGTTGAACCCTCAGAATACTCAAAACAACATCAAGACACAAAATTAACCCGAAATTCAAGCCTAAGGATTTCTAAATTCTTAAATTCGCCAACGATGTCGAAACCAACAAAACAACGTTCGAATGACCTGACATTTTTCACACACATCCCAAATGACAATACGAACCTATATTAACTTCCGGAATTCCATTCCAACCCCGGTAGCTAATTTTCTACTACCGAACGGAAATCGTCAAAAATCCAATTTCGTCAATTGAAGCCTAATTCTACCACAAACCTCCGAATAATATTCTGAACACACTACTAAGTCCCAAATCACCTAACGAGGCTATCCGAACCCTAAAACCCAAATTCTGAGATCATTTACCTATAATTCAACTTCCGGTTGAGTTTCCAACTAAATCACCAACTTAAGAGACTAAGTGTCGCATTTCTCTCCACAATCACTCTGAACCCGAACCGATCAACCCAAGGCAACATAAAAGAGCCGAGCCATGCAAGAATGCAGCAAAAAAATGGGGAAAACGGGGCTAAACTCTCGGAACGACCGGTCGGGTCGTTACAAATAATATCAGGTACATTAAAGAAGTGAATAAATATGAGATTGAGTAAATATATGAAGCAAACATACATGGAATAATTCCCCTCTTAAAAATTTACTCAGCTCTCAACAAGCAAGTTCCCTCCATAACCAGATCATATACATAGACATAGTGGATCTCATCAAAGAGGTTGCCATAATTCAAATCAGGGGTAAAACCCTCAGACACGCTGACTTCTTGCCAAATATTACGCATGATTCCATGATGATAATATATATATATATATATATATATATATATATATATAGAGAGAGAGAGAGAGAGAGAGGAAATGTCGAGGCATACGAGCCGATCCAAAATAAAAGTAAATTGTGCACTGCCGAGGGTCGAACGACGCGAACCATAGATGCATCTATTAACCTGCCAAGGCGAACGTCCCGCTACCATGAGAGTTTGGTACATAAATCTTGCCTATGCGAATGGCCCGATCCCATAAGAGTAGTAGAAGAAAATGCCCCGCTCGCGAATCATACATGCGACGCGGTCAAATATATATTTAAGGAATTACCCCGCTTGGGAATCATACATGCAATGCGGTCAAATATATATTTAAGGAAATACCCCGCTCGCGGATCATACTTGTAATGCAGTTTCACATAGATTTCTTAAATTATTATAGTATTCTTCCATTCTTTTCAAAATATGAAATGAAAATTTTTAAGATCCCTTTTTTTTATAACAATTTCAACTCCTTCCAAAACATTTAATAAAAAAACTCAATCCCGCTCCTTCTCAAGGCAAACAATAAACATAAATCAATTATAATATCAACAAGGAATGATGTAAGCCTAAAACTACACGGACATAGGCATAGCTAGTAGCTATGTATGGACTCTCGTTATCTCGTGCGTACGTAGCCCCCACAAATAGAAGCACATAATAATTTTCTTCACCTATGGGGTTAATTCCCTTTTAAAAGGTTAGAAAAGATACTTACCTTGCTCTGGAGTTCTATTGCCGGCTCCCAATCATTTCAAACAACTTGACCGATGCACGACGCTCCAAAAATCATTTTCGCTTTATTAACATTCACAAGATTTTAATCCTCCTCCGACATCGTAACATTGAGTAAAATGATCATATGCTACCAAAAAATTGATATCTACAATTACAATCTCAATTACAATCAAAATATGACTCAAAAATATTTATCAATATCCATTTATAGCTCACAAGTTGGCTACACGCTTCCAGCACAAATTGTCTAATAAGTTCACTTACTAGCACACTCAACTCCACTCTTATCATTTAATACCTATTTGAAGTGATCAATGATACTAATTAATTCTCCAACAACACCAAATTAATATTCATCGGCTTCCTTAACCAATATTTCCAAAATATTAAATTTAGTGATTACTGAGTTGAACACTTCCAACTAAGCCAGAAAATGATTCCATAGGTTCATTGCATCCTTTAATTTTATTTCTAAAAACACTATTTTTGTCTCCTTCATTTTCATCAAGAACCCTCGGTCAAACTTTCCAAAAATCTTCTATTTTTTAATTTTCGCCAAAATGTGTCGAATTGTCCTACGGAATTCCAAATCCAAATCTGAACATGCGACTAAGTCTGAAATCATGATATGAATCTATTGCAATCATAAAAATTCCATTATGGGATCGTTTACTTAAAACCAATCCTTAGTCAGATTCTTGCAACTTAAAGCTTCCGAAATGAGAATTCTCTTTCCGTAACGACCCGACCGGTCGTTTTGACCTTTAGCGCATCGTTCATCACTTTGAGGCCGTGAGCAGCTTCATTTTTAGGTATTATAACTCGTAGGCATGGTCGGGATTGAATTTTTGGATGTTCAGAGTCAATTAGGAAAGAAAATTCTCATTTCGGAAGCATTAAGTTGGAACGATTGACTACGATGGGATTTTTGAGTACACGACCTCGAAATCAGGATTTGAAGGTTCCAACATGTTCGTATGATGATTTCGGATATGGGCGTATGTTCGGATCGGATTGTGGATTACCCGGGAGCGTTTCGGCGCATATTGTGGAAGTTAGCATTTTAGAAGATTTTCATAACTCTAGGTTGAAGTGCATTTCAGTGATATTGATATCCGTTTGGGATTTAGTGTCTGGGAATAGCACCGTATGGTTATTCTAGTGTTGGCACCGCAATCAGAAGTAAATTCGGAAGTCTGTAGGTCAATTCTGAGTCATTTGTCTAAAGTTAGAAATTTGATGTTTTTAAGAAGTCCGATCGAAAATGGAAATTTTTATATCGGGGTTGGATTCCAATTCCGGAAGTTGTGATAGGTCTGTAATGTTTAATGTGACTTGTGTGCAAAATTTAGGGTCAATTGGACGTGATTTGATAGGTTTCGACATCGAACGTAGAAGTAGGAAATTCCAAGTTTATAAAGATTCAATTGAGTTGCGATCCATTGTTTCGATGTTACTTGAGGTGATGTGAGGCCTCGATCAGGTCCACAATATGTTTTGGAACAGGTTAATGTGATTGGAAAGAGTCCCAGGGGCCTCGGGTGGATTCCGGGTGGTTAACGGATCGAATTTGGAGTTTGAGGAAGGGCTGAAGCACCTGGTGTCTGGTGCAATCGCACCTGCACAATAAGGGCCGCAGATGCGAGAGTCGAGGGTGCGACGTATGGATCACATATGCGAGATTTGGCTGGAGCTGGGGAAGCCGCAGGTACGGATGCTTGGGCGCACCTGCGGGCGCGCAAGTGCGAGGCTAGAGGCCGCAGGTGCGAAGGTCGGGGCTGGGCAGTGTGTTATTTTAAATCGAGGTCTTGGCTCGTTTGCACTTCATTTCTTCCATGTAAGGCAATTTGGAACAATTTTGGAGTGGCATTTTCGGCATCTTCCATAAGGTAAGTGATTTCTTCCCATTTTGGGTTAAATACTAGGATTATACATGGATTAGGCATGAAATTTTATGGAAATTTGGGATTTCTGAAGAAAGACCTAGAATTTGTATTTTTTGATTTTACCATGATTTTGGGCATGAAATTGAAAGAGGGTTATATATTTGGGTTCGTAAAGTTATGGGTAATCCTTATCTTCAAAAAAATTTCAGAATCTGGGCATGTGGGCCCAGGGTGATTTTATCAACTTTCCGAGCGGAGTTGGGAATTTATATAATTTGAATTGTTATAAGTATTAGAGTAAATTTTCATTGGTTTGCCCATAATTTGGATAGTTTTGGGGCATTGTGCATCAATTGGAGTCATCGAAAGGGCTTGGAAGCCGGTTATGAATCTTCGGAGCGAGGTAAGTCTCCTTTCTAACCTTGTAAGAGGGAATTGTCCCCGATGAAATAATTAAATATGTGCTACTATTTTTGGGCGCTACGTACGCACGAGGTGACGGGAGTCCGTGCGTAGCTACTATTATGTTTATGTCGGGGGAGTTTAAGATCCACAAGCATGCTCTACGTGTCGTATCTTGTAATCTTAATGATAAATTTAGAATTTCATTGCATCGTAGATTTATTTAAATGGATATCTAAGAAAGTCACTTATTATTATTTAATTTATTGGTTTTCCCTTGGAAAAATATCACCAAATAAACCCCTGATTTTCTAATGAATGTGGGTATATATGAGTACCTCAGTAACATGCATAATTCGCGAGCGGGGTAACTCTATTATTTATTTTGACCGCATCGCGTGTACGATTAGCCGGGGGGGGGGGGGGGGGGNTATATTTATCGTTGGTTCAGGCCATTCGACCGTCGCATTACTTGCGCATGATATTTGCTGAGTACTTTATGTGATTTTTCTAACTGTTTACTAGCCTTGGATTATAAGTTGTCAACTGAAATGACGAAGATTTAAAATTTGTAAATGTGGAAGAATTTGTTATTCCTACCACTATTTGTTAATTACCTATGATATCCACGCTTAGTGTCACCCTTGATTTTATTAAAATGACCTCTAGCAAGTGTCAAATTCGACCTCTCGTCACTACCTCTTCGAGGTTAGGCAGGATACTTACTGAGTACACGTTGTCTTCGTACTTATACTACACTTTCTGTGCATTTTTATTGCACAGGTAGATATATAGCTAGTGGCCCTGCTTGATGCAGCGATGTTGCTGACATAGAGATTTAGGAGAGAGGCTTCTCTCGAGACGACCCACAGCCAACAGAGTCTTCCTCGGATGTATTGTACTTTCTTTACTGTCACATTTGTATTCTGGAAGGTTATTGTATTTCATTTGTTTTTTTCTTAGAAATTGCTCATGCACTTGTGACACCGAGTTCTGGGATGATTTTGGGATGTATTTGTTAACTAAATTGTTAAAACATCGCTATTTACTGAGTAAATTTTATTGATCGTTGCAAAATGAAATGAAAAGTAACTATTTCAAAATACTAAAATAGGAATTTTACTTATCTAATGAGTGTTGGCTTTCCGGCAATGGTGTCCGGCGCCATCACGACCTTGATGGATTTTGGGTTGTGGAAACGTGGTATTAGAGCACTAGTTTCCCTTAGGTCTCACGAGTCATGAGCAAGTCTAGTAGAGTCTTGTGGATCGGTACGGAGACGTCTGTACTTATCATAGAGAGGCTACAGGACTGTTAGTAGCACTCTCTTCTTAATTCCTCATCGTGCGATTTGATTTCCTTGAGACTTATGCCTACGTTTATTCTAACTCAATATTACACGTCGCCAATCGCTTTCTATAAATAGAGAATTTGAGGAGTTGTAATGGCACTACATATATCGTGCATGATGTTTTTCCATGCGTAGTTGGTTGGGGCTATTAGCGTTGCTATGGGGGATGATATTATGCTGTTTCAGCTCAGTAGTTGTGTTTTTGAGATCTTTGAGGCTATGCTCAGGTTGTTATGATGCTTATGATTGGTTGTCACACGGTATTGATATGATGGTATGATGCTTGCCCATATGTCGGTGAAATTAATGACTTGAAAGGAGGTTTTCTCAGAGCGTGATTCTGAGATTTCGGTATTTTATTTCCGATGGAGGAAAGGAAATTGGACTCTAAATGTTAAAGTTTGGGCTGGTAGAGGTGAGTCTAGGTGTTTTCAAGTTAGGATAAAATCTCCATAAGTGGTGTGGTATCCTTGTTTTTTATCGAATAAGATGTGTTAAATTCGTCGGTGCTATGGTTTCTTCGGTTGCATAGGGTCAGAGTATTGTGAAGTAGTATTCAAGAAGCGGTTGTAAGAGATCGTTGTCTGCGGTGGTTCAGGAGTGAATAAGTATTTCTAATGTAGGCGCCTCGAGAAAGATGATCTTTGGAGAGGTATGAAGTTGTGGTGATCTGCTGGTTTAAGTGCTATAGAGAATGACATTTATTTGAGGCAACAACTGGGCAGCATACCATGAAGGAAGACATGTGAGAAGTGTCCGGTGGCGGATAAATTTCCAGAAGGCCAGGTGTAAGAAACTAAAGTCAAGTGGTTGCTTAAAGGAGTGAGTTTGACCAAAGTGAGAGAGTGGCATCGTAGCATATGAGTTCTGTTGTAAGATAGATGCGCATCTTGAGGAGAAGTTTGGAGGGATTTGGAAATTTTAGTGGACGGTGATTGGGTCCACAGGCTTAAATTGAAATATTGACTATTGCGACGGGAGATGGAATGTAACAGAGAGGAGTTTTTCTATATGAAGAAGGATGCAGCATAGTTGTGAATTGGAAGATATGGTCGTACGTTTAGTAGACATCCATAAGGAGTGAACGGACTGGTGCAGTTGGTGAATAAGAATGGGCTTAGGATGGGGTATCGAGGCCGTAGTGATTGTTCTCCGTGCAGTGACGTTGGAGGATGTCGGCATGTAATTTCCATAGGTGGGTTATCTTCTGTGACCAGGTTAGCGGTCGTGTGGTTGGAAAAGTCTCTGTGAGGAATTATATTAACTATTCAGTAAGAGCTCGAATATGAGATAGTGGTTAATGAGTCAGAGTATTTGTAAAATGCCAACGAAAGGATTTCAAGGAATTTGGCGAGTTGGTTATGCAGGATCATGTCAACAATGAAGGAAGATTCTTGGTGAGTTCCAGATTTGTGTAATAGCGGCTTCTGGCTAAGTGAGAGAGTCCCACCGCCTACGGTTGGATTTATGTACTGGTGAAATTATGGTTGTCGGCATAATAGAGGGTTAATGTAGCCGAGGGAAGAGGACATAAGTTGTAATTTAAGCAACGGAATTTCTAAGGGGTGCTATAATTGGCCCTATTGACTGGTGTTCAGGCTTTGGGAAGATTCAGGGTTTATGCTTCGTATAGAGGTGGTTTGCAAGGGAAGTTAGTCAGTCGGGTGCTTTACCAAGATGGATGTTCATGGGCCAGTAGAGCCTTGGAGTTGATTATATTCGGGACCAGGCCAGAGTGGGTGACTCTCAACAATAACCCTAGTAAATTCAAAGGTCAGAATGTGGTGTCTAAGGATTTCAAGCCCACATTATGGTTAAGAATCGATCTTTTACAACGGAATTATAAGGAAGAGAAAACGGTTGGAGTGTTCTATGTTATCTTGAGGTGGTAGTAAATTCAAAAGGGGCTTGGAGTGCTTATATGTTGTCTTCGGAGTGCAGAGTAGCATTTGGGTTCGTAGAAGGGAGAAAATGACTTCGGGTTCATAAAAAGGTTATAGAAATGGGTATGCCAACCAAAGATGTGAATATGCGTGCAAGTAGGGCATGAAACAACTCATGGGTTTGGAGACAAATAGTCTCGTGGACTGGGGTCACTCGTGATGAGTGTGAGTGGAGTTGTTATGTGTTGACTGTGGTTGTCATTGTTTCTAAGTCAAATTAAGGATAAGTAATTTGAAAAAGGTAGATGGTTATCCATGGTGGAATTGGTATATTGGTAGTAGTGATCAGCTCCTTTAGCATGATTAGTTATGCATGTGATTGGTGATAGTGTGTGTGAGTGCCCGCTAGCCGCCATAATTGATTTATTATGAAGCATTCAAGTATTATGGCATGTCATGTGTAGGAGGATTCCGGAAGGATTATGGTAGTATAGACTATTACTTGATGATTTGCATGTTTTGTGATTAGGAGAATTCACTCGTGTGATGTTATGGTTCTCATGAAGTAAGTTAAGTAAAAGGTTTCTATATGATGAAGTTTTCACCCTAATAGTGGGCCAGGAGGTATGATGAAATTCTTGCACTATCCCTTATTGGCATGTTAGGTGCAGTGAGCGGTACGAAATTTGAAAGTAAGGATCAAGGTTGCGGTTCGGTGTGGAAAAGGATGTCATGAGCTCAGATAAGTAATAAAATGGATTTGGATGTTTAGAATAAGCTGGTATTATCTTCAGCATCACCTGAGATCGGTGGTTGTGTAAGAGGCTTTGCGTCCTGGTTGCAAATTTCTTGGTTGGCTTCATAGCAATGTGGGGCCGGTGGTATGGAGGTGCAGACTTTTTATATAGTGCATGAGGTCGTGGAAGTGTATTCCACACGAGGATTGTATAAGGGTGGCATGTGGTCACTTGATTGATTGAAGGTTTGAACCAAGTATGAAGGATGGCTTATTTGAGAGTTTATGCCCGGAGGGCGCTCGGCTCATTTGGTTGTGGATTGTGGGAGTTTTCCCCGGCTATGATGGATGTTATTGTGTGTTATGAGAAAAGTGGGTTATTATTGACCCATGTAACTATTATCCTAGTTCGGTGCGAGCAGAATTGACTCGAGGGTTGTGGATGGATTTAAATATGATTATGGGCTCCATAAGAGTCAGGTGTGTTCATTTCGGTATAGCGCTTCTCATGGAGATGTATTAGAACATTAGATGTTGTTCCATCCTCGATCATTTCATGTAATATTATGATTGTGCCGTGTGAGTTGTGAAACGGCTTGATAATTTATTATGTGTTGAGATTCCGCGTAGTGATGATGTTATGTGAGCAGGATAGCTCTTGAGATTTAGAGTATATATATTGCATCTCAGTTGTGCTTGAGTTTTGTAGCGTATGGCTCTATCAGTCTCCCCAGGATGGTATTATTCACTTAGCGTGCTTGTGACCGATATTCGATATTTTGTGGTAATGAGCAATTTCACTCGGTGTCTATATCCTTATGTAAGTTTTATGGGTGGATCGGGTGGCACGCCGCCACAGGTATGTTATTTTGATCGGTTTGCACGCCGCAATAGTGTGATGTTGAGTACGGTTCCCTATATTTATTTTTTGTTGTGTTTTACTTCCTATTTTCTGAGGAAAGTTCATATTAGTTACGTGAGTCGAGTATCCATTCCTTTGTCATTTCCTTATGTATCATGTTCGAGTTGTGGCCTATTGGCGCATTGTGGCATCATATGAGATTGTTGGTCATGTCTGGGGTGATTTGTTGCCTAAGAAGTTCATACTGGGTGAGACGAGATTATTTGATCACGGATTAGTGCGATAAGATTATGTGAAGTATATTAAAGAACAATACCATTATTTGGTTCATAATGAGGTGATGGTTCTAGTCAAGAGGAGAGATTCAATGATTTGTTACTGTGCAATTGGTTAGGAAATTCTACACATCTCCTCTGTTATGGTTGTATCGTAAGCGTCATAGAAGGACCTATATATATATATGTATGTATATATATATATATATATATATATATATATGTATGTATATATATATATATATATATGTATCTATATATATATATATATATGTCATAAGGTGCATTGGGAGCATCAGATTCATAGATTTTTGGCTATTAAGATCAGGGAATGTCATTATAGTTAAATGATGAATTATGTAGTGTATGTTTATAATTCAGCAGAGGAATGCAATCATATTCTGGTACCTCGTGTGGTGATTAATTCGGTGTTCAAATATTGGAACAGGCCTGGCAGAGAATTTCGGGCGTTGGAACTGGGTTCTGAGCTTATTGTATGGGTAAAATAAGACATCTTCAAATTTGATCGACCTAACATACTCAACTGAGTGGTGGTAGCACACGTAGGTGCACGAGGTGTTAATGAGTGATTTCAGACAACTCGAGAGCAGTTCTTAGCACGTTCGAGGATGAACGTATGTTTAAGAGAGAGAGAATGTAACGACCCGGCCGGTCGTTTTGAGCTCTAGCACGTCGTTCGGAAGTTTGAGGCTGTGAGCAGCTTCGTTTATGGTATTGTGACTCGTAGGCGTGGTAGGGATTGAATTTTGGGAAGTTCGGAGTCAATTAGGAAAGAAAATTCTCATTTCGGAAGCCTTAAGTTGGAAGGATTGGCTAAGATTTGATTTTTCAGTAAACGACCTCAGAATCAAGATTTGAAGGTTCCAACATGTTCGTATGATGATTTCGGACTTGGGTGTATGTTCGAATCGGGTTTTGGATGACCCGGGAGCGTTTCGGCGCATATTGTGGAAGTTAGCATTTTAGAAGAATTTCATAAGTCAGGGTTGGAGTGCATTTCGGTGATATCGATGTCCGTTTGGGATTCCGAGTCTGGGAATAGATCTGTATGGTGATTCTGGTGTTGGGAGCACGATCAGAAGTAAATTCGGAAGTCCGTAGGTCAATTTGGAGTCATTTGGCTAAAGTTACAAATTTGAAGTTTTTAAGAAGTCCGACCGGACGTGGAAATTTTTCTATCGGGGTTGGATTCAGATTCCGGAAGTTGTGCTTGGTCTGTAATGTTGAATGTGACTTGTCTGAAAAATTTGGGTCCAATCGGAAGTGATTTGATAGGTTTCAGCATCGAATGTAGAAGTTGGAAATTCCAAGTTTATAAAGATTCAATGAGTTGCGATCCATTGTTTCGATGTAATTTGAGGTGATTTGAGGACTCGAGCAAGTCCGCATTATGTTTTGGAACAGGTTGGTTTGATTGGACGGAGTCCCGGGGGCCTCGGGTGGATTCCGTGTGGTTAATAGATCGAAGTTGGAGTTTGAGGAAGGGCGGAAGCACCTGGTGTCTGGTGAAATCTCACCTGCGCAAAAAGGGTTGCAGGTACGAGAGTCCTGGGTGCGGCGTATGGCTCGTAGATGCAAGATTTGGATGGAGCTGGGGAAGCGACAGGTGAGGGTGCTTGGGTGCACCTGCGGGCGCGCACCTGCGGGGCTAGAGGCCACAGGTGCAAATGTCTGGGCTGGGCAGTGTGTTATTTTAAACCGAGGTCTTAGCTCATTTGCACTTCATTTCTTCCATGGAAGGCAATTTTGGAGCAATTTTGGAGTGGCATTTTCGGCATCTTCCATAAAGTAAGTGATTTCTTCCCATTTTGGGTTAAATACTTGGATTGTATACATGGATTAGGCATGAAAATTTATGGAAATTTGGGATTTCTGAAGAAAGACCTAAAATTTGTATTTTTGGATTTTACCACGAATTTGGGCATGAAATTGTAAGAGGATTATATATTTGAGTTCGTAAAGTTATGGATAATCCTTATCTTCAAAAAAATTTCGGAATCTGGGTATGTGGGCCCGACGATGATTTTATCGACTTTCCGAGCGGAGTTGGGAATTTATATAATTTTAATTATTATAAGTATTAGCGTAAATTTTCATTGGTTTGTCCGTTATTTGTATAGTTTTAGGGCGTTGTGCATCAACTGGAGTCATCGGAAGGGCTTGGAAGCCGATTATGAATCTTCGGAGCGAGGTAAGTCTCCTTTCTAACCTTGTAAGAGGAAATTGTCCGCATAGGTGAAATAATTAGATATGTGCTACTATTTGTGGGGGCTACGTACGCACGAGGTGACGGGAGTTCGTGCGTAGCTACTATTATGTTTATGTCGGGGCATTTTAGGATACACAAGCATGATCTACGTACCGTATCTTGTAATCTTCATGATAAATTTAGAATTTCTTGGCATCATCGAATTATTTAAATGGATATCTAAGAAGGTCACCTATCATTATTTAATTTATTGGTTTTCCCTTGGAAGAATATCCCCAAATAAACCCATGATTTTCTGCTGAATATGTGTATATATGAGTGCCTGAGTCGCATGTATAATTCGCGATCGGGGTAACTCTATTATTTATTTTTACCGCGTCGCATGTACGATTCGCGAGCGGGGGTAATAGATGCATCTATGGTTCGTGTCGTTCGACCCTTCGGCAGTGCACAATTTACATTTATCGTTGGTTCGGGCCGTTCGACCCTGGGCATTACTTGCGCATGATTTTTGCTGAGTACTTCCTGTGATTTTTTTAACTGCTTATTGGCCTTGTATTATAAGTTGTCAACTGAAATGACGAAGATTTAAAATTTTTATATGTAGAAGAAGTTCTTATTTGTTATTCCTCTCTCGTCACTATCTCTTTGAGGTTAGGCGATATACTTACTGAGTACACGTTGTCTTGGTACTCATACTACACTTGATGTGCATTTTTTGTTGCACATGTACATGTATATCTAGTGGGCCCGCTTGAGGCAGTGGTGTGGCTGACATGGAGACTTAGGAGAGCTTCTCCTCTCGAGATGACTCGCATCCAACAGAGTCTTCCTCGGATGTATTGTACTTTCTTTATCGGCCCATTCGTATTCTGGACGGTTATTGTATTTCATTTGGTTTTTCTTAGAAATTGCTCATGCGCTAGTGACACCGGGTTCTGGGATGATTTTGGGATATATTTGTTAATTAAATTGTTAAAACATCGCTATTTACTTAGTAAGTTTTATTGATTGTTGTAAAGTGAAATAAAAAGTAACGATTTCAAAATACTAAAATAGGAATTTTACTTATCTATTGAGTGTTGGCTTGCCCGACAATGGTGTCTGGTGCCATCACGACCTTGATGGATTTTGGGTCGTGACACTTTCCAAATCTACTTCGTTCTTCCCAAATTTCAATTCTGACCATGCGTACAGGTCATAACACCTGAAGTGAAGTTGTTCATGGACTCAAACAGCTGAACGACGTGTTAGAGCTCAGAACGTCCGGTCGGATCGTTACACCAACATAGTTCTATTCTAATCTAGAAACTATATGCCTATTTTTATACTATTATGTCATTGCTATCCAGGCACACGCTTTGCATGTATATCTCGTATAAGTAATTAATGGATATATATTCAAAATCAGTTGTAAAATTTAATTTTCATGCATATTTTAACAAAATTTGATTAAGTCATAAATGAAAAATTAATTATACAAAAATTAGTGTTATTGCAACTTGTACACTTAATGTGGTCATGTTTTAAATGTACAACCATTCAGTAACATTCCTAAAAAGAATCATTCTTGTATTTTTAATCAATCCCTGATGATCTGCTCTAGTGATAATGCTTCTAAGTCATTAGACGTGGATGGTGACAATACCCCTATAACTGTACTAATTGTCAGTAGTATTCCAGAAAAGCACCCCCTTTTCCTTTTAAATCAAAACCTTGATGGATATGCTCCTGTTGATGATGAAATGTATATCAGAACCGCCGAGGATCAATACACTAGGAATAAGAACTCATAGCAAGAAATCTGGAAATGATCATTTGAACGGGTGAAAGCAACAAAGAAGAAAAGAGTGAACAACGAGACTACATCTATAATACTGAGCATCATGAATGCTATCATCGTTGCTTTGCAAACTCTTTTCCACTAGGAGCATACAACGTACATGCTTGATGCTGACAACTTTTCCTTTTGGTAACAAAATTCACAAGACAAGATTAGTTCAACCTATAACTATTAAACTTTTTAACGTCAATAACGTACTAGGAAATATTTTCGAATTAATGAAGATAAATCCGCGTACTAGTTAGTAGAATCAATACTTCTTTATATTCTTTGATAATTTACAACTTTAATTTGTGAAGAAGGCAGACACACTAAATTTTAAATTACGTAACGTAGAATAAAATAATTAACGGATAAAATGATTAAATAGATAACAATATAATTATTTATCTTCCATTCATGTATACTTTACTACCTAACACATATTTCATTAGCAAAATATGTGTTTCGACGGTGCCGGGAGTAAATGGATCCGGACTCATGTTCTGACGGTCCCGGGAGGTCCGTAGTAAAATATGGGACTTGGGCATATGTCCGAAAGCAAATTCTGAGGTCCCTAGCTCGAGAAATGAATTTTTGATGAAAATTGTTAAATTGAAATTTAAAAGAATTAAAGAAATTGATTAATGTTTGAACTCGTTGGTATCAAGCCCGCATTTTTGTTCCAGAGCCCAGTACAAGTTTATTATAACATATATGCCATGTCTGTGAAATTTGATGGAAATCAGAGCTTATTTGCCGTGATTCGGACGTCCGATTGAGAAGATAGTAATTTTGAAGTGTTCTTGAGAAATTCATGAGTTTTGATGCTAAATTTGTAGTTTTAGGTGTTATTTTAGCGATTTGATCGCACGAGCAAGTCAGTAGGATATTTTTAGACTTGCGTGCATGTTTAGTTTGGAGCCCCGATGGCTCGGGTGAGTTCCGGGTAGGCTACGGGATATTTTTAACTTAGAGAAATCTGTTGTTTTGCTATTGCTGGTGGCAGAAATATTGTGCTTCGTGATTGCGAAGCCTTTCACGTGATCGCGAAGTGTAACCAGGCTGAGGGAGAAATCCTTCTTCACGAACGCGAAGTATTGTCGCGAACTCGAAGCACTGGCCTCTGCGAACGTGACCAGTCTTCCGCGAACGCTATGAGTTATGGGACCTGGGGGAGGGGAGTCTCGTCTTCTATGCGAACGCGGCCACTGGGCCGCGAACATGATGTATTAGGGGGAAATGTCTTTTGCGAACGCGTGGAATGACTTGCAAACGTGAAGGCTAATAGGGCCAAAGCATCGCGATCGCAACAGGTCCTTCACGAACGCGGAGAAGACCTGCCCAACGATTAAAACAGAACCTAAAAACGAGAATTTGGCCATTCTTTCATATTTTCAAAAACCAAGAAGGCTTAGAGGCAATTTTCAAGAGACAATATCTTCCCCAAAGTGTTGGTAAACGATTCCTAACTACTTTCTTCCAATTACCCATCGTTTTTCATCAATTTACAACTAAAAATCTAAGGTTTTCATGGTAGAAATTGGGAGTTTGGGTAGAATTAAGGATTTTTTTATAATTGATGTCGGATTTCGAAACTAATTACATATTAGGGCTCGGGGGTGAACATGTAAACAGATTATGGTCCGAACCTCGAGTTTGGACTAAGCGGGCCCGGGGTCGATTTTTAACTTTTTTGGTAAAACATAGGGAAACCATGATTATGCATTAAAGTTAATTCCATTAACAATAATTAATGATATTGAACTAATTATGATAAGATACGAGTGGGTTGGAGGTGAATCCTAAAGGAAAAGTTGTACTTCAGCAGTAAGTGGCCTGCGAAATCGAGGTAAGTATTGTGTCTAACCTTAGCTTGAGGGAATAGGTATTGTGTGATTACTTGCTACGTGTTTTGTTGTTGAATACGATGTATAGGTGAGGTGACGAGTACCTATACGTTGTGGTCAAGTCATAACATGCGAGTGAAAGTCCATTCTTGCTAATATGTAGTCTTAAAGCCTATTATCCATGCTTATTGTTGCTATTGAAATGTTGGGAGAACTGTATCCGGTTCAATAGAGATGGATAACAATGTGAACATTGATTCAAGGTTGAGACGTTAAATTGCGAAGGTAATTATGATGAAATAATGGATTCTTGTGAAAATTTCTCTTTATCTGTTGTTAATGATTCTGTGATTGGTGAAGAAGAGTGTAGAGCACGAAGGATCATGCCGTGCATTCTTATTTTTAATCGGGTGAGGATGAGAGTAAAAGCACGAAGGGTGATGTTGTGCATTCCTAGTTGTTATTTGGTGAAGCTGAGAGCAAAAGCACGAAGGGTGATGCCGTGCAGAGTTTATTCCTATTTTAGTTGCTTAATTTGGTTGTTTGTTAATCACTGTTTTGTAACGACCTGGTCGGTCGTTCCGTGAAATTAGACCCGTTTCCCCCGTTTAGCCTATTTATTTTGTGTTGGGTCAGTTGGTTCCGGTACGAAATGATCATGGTGAGAATTGAGACACTTAGTCTCTTAAATTAGCTTAATAATTGAAAAAGTTAACTGGGAGTTCACTTATTGGTAAATGACCTCGGAATTCGGATTTTATGACTCGGATAGCTTCGTTAGGTGATTTGGGACTTAGGAGTGTGTTCAGAATGATGTTTCGCTGTCCGGTATAGAATTAGGCTTGAATTGGCGAAAGTTAATTTTTGGCAATTTTTGGTCGGCAGTGGAAAATAGGTCATCGAGGCCAGAATTGAATTCCAGAAGTCGGAACAGGTTGGTAATGTCATTTTGGATATATGTGCAAATTTTCAGGTCAATCGGATGTGTTTTGGTTGGTTTCGTTGTCATTGGCGAAATTTAGAAGTTTTAAAGTTCGTAGGCTTGAATTTGATGTAATTTTGATGTTTTCGTTTTGTTTTTGGTGTTTCAAAGGCTCGACTAAGTTTGAATGATGATATGGGGTGTGTTGGTAGGTGTGGTTGAGGTTCCAGGGGCCTCGAGTGAGTTTCAGGCGGTTAACGGATTGATTTTTTGTTATGGAACTTGGCTAGTTTGCTGGTGTTTCTGCAGCAGAGTTTTACTCTATGTGTTTGCGGAAGAGGGCTCACGTTCGCTTAGAGTGTTTGGTGGAAGGGGGCTAGTTTTTCAATGTGTTCGCGGGCGAAAGGGTGTGAACGCGGAGTGTTGAGCTGGGTGGCCATCGCGAACATGTGGGTGTGGGTGCGTTCGCCTAGAGTAGGAAACACCTGAGGACTCTGGGCCCATTGGCCTTTGCGATCGCATAGGAGCCCATGCGTTCGCGAAGGCCTGGGGTGGTGGAGCAGTGCATTTGCATGGCTTTTAGTGCGTTCACATAGAGTAAAAAATAGGGGCATGTTTTATTGTTATATGCGAACGCGGTCAATCTGATGCGTTCGCGATGAAGAAAAGTCTGGGCAGACAGTTTAAGTTCTAAATTCGGGGGTTCTTGGCCATAACTCAATATTTCATTAGAGAGCTCGGGAAAGGAGATTTTGGACGAGCTTTTCAGTGGAGTTCTTGTGGTAAGTGTTCTTCAATCATTTTTTGTTCAATTTCATGAATTTGTCTTGATTTTCACCATGCAATTTGAGGAACTAAAGTAGAATAGTTGGAAAAAATGGGAGGAAAAATTTGGAAAATTCTTTTGGTGATTTGAGTGTGGTCCGATTTTAGTGTTCTTGGTATGCATAGAATCGTGGGAGGATGAGGATTCTAGTGATGTAATTTTTATTGAATTCCTAGATGCGGGCCTGGGGCTCGGGTTTGGCCGAATTTCGAGATTTTTGTATAAATTGATAGTTTTCGATTGGGTTGTGTTCCATTAGCGTATATTGATGATGTTAATTTGGTTTTTGTTAGATTCGGAGCAATCGGGAACCAATTTGAGGGGCAAGAGTATCGTGGACTAGTATTGTAGCCCGGTAGAGGTAAGTAATGGCTATAAATCTTGTCATGAGGCTATGAAACACCGGACTTCATATTTCTCACCTTTTATAGAATGGCGCACATGTTTGATGACGAGTATGTGGCGCGCATTGATTTTTGGATTTGACTTGGTCCTCTCCGTGGGAACTATTGAGTTGCGTATTTTACTCCAAATCATATGTTAAATTGTGTTCTAAAGACTATTGCTATATTTGGGCTATAAGCCATGTTTGGGGCCTCGTGCCGACTCGTTTAGACCCCCTTGGGGGCTTTTTACTGATATTTCCTCACTGTTGATTTATGTTTTACACTCAGTCATATTGTCTTAACTGTTTTCGAAACTCAACCTGATTTACACTATTTTGAGGTTTAAAATGATGTTTTGGGTCGAGTACCCCGTTTTAGTGATACGCCCGAGGGACTTTTGAGAGGTTCTGATTGAGTGAGGCTGAGGGCCAGATTGTGAGGATATGATACACCGCGAGGTGGCTTGATATTAGCGCTTTGGCTGAAGGAGCCCATCCGGAGTCGGCACACACCCACAGTGAGCGCAAGTACCTACTGAGTGTTGAGTGTCGAGTGATGAGTGATTGGGAGGCATGAGTGACAGTGAGGTTGCCCAAGGGGCCGATACTGAGTGGTTGTGAGGTGCTGAGTGATGTTCTGCCTGAGGGGGGACTTATGATTCATGTTTTTGCTCGAGGGGATACCTATGATTTATTCCATTTTTACACTAAATCTTTCCGTTATTTCTATTTTTGAAGTTGTTGAAGAACACATTTTTCAAAGGATTTTTCTGAAGTTCTTTTAAAGGCATGATAATTTCATATATCTATGTATATACTGTTGGAAAGAAAGGTTGTGCATATGGTGAATTGATGATATTGATTTTATGTGTTTCTTACCGCTTAGACTTGATTTATTTTCATTACTACTGAGTTGGCGTAGTCACATTACTCCATGCACCCCTGTGTGCAGATGCAGGTGTAGATACCGAGCGTTAGCCATCTGTTCAGCGTCTGAGCATCTCTGCTTTCCCTTCTTTTTTTTTATCTAGCTATTCGTTGGAAAGTTTTGTATTATAATTGTATACCTTTTGGAATATTTTTCTTATATGCTCATGACATGTTGACTCCGGGTTTTCGGGTTGGTTGGGTTGTTTAACTGTTTAAAAAGAAACTGTAATTATGTGATTGTTGGCAAGCCTAGTTCCACGATAGGGGCCATTGTACTGATATTGCACTTTGCACTTTCTGTGCAGATCCAGGTTTAGATCCGAGCTGAGATCGTGTTGTAGCAAACTATTCGCACAGAGACACGAGGTAGATCTGCCGACGTCCGTAGATTCCTGGAGTCTCTTCCTTATTATTCAGTTGATGTTTAATTTAGTTCAGAACAAATATATATTTTCTTTCAGCCAAATACTTGCAGTAAATTCTTAGTAGTCATGAATTGTGACTTCATGCCCTGGGTAGCTAATTAGTATTATTTTCGCAGTATCGTATACTATTTCATTTTTTATTTTTTGTATCATATATTGGATGGTAGTAAAACTTCGTATATATACTTTAATTATGTTACACCCTGCAATTTTAGCAACCTTGGTACCGATATATATATATATATATATATATAT
>ML437425.1:0-10596 GCA_005239525.1 Nicotiana knightiana
GGTGGCCTGGCGTTACCCAGGCGTTAGACCCATAACGCCTGGGGGGTCCTGGCGTTACCCAGGACCTGGATAGGAGTCTTTTAGACGGGTAGGGTTTATCCCAACCGTATAAATAGACTCAAAAACATATCACCAGGGGAGACGATTTTGGGGGAGCAAAATACACACACGGATTGATCGAAGGAGAAAGGATTATCAGTTTTCTTCGTTTTTATTCAAGTATTTGCAGTTCATGCACACTTATGCAATTGTTTGATCATAGCATGAGTGGCTAAACACCCATTGTTCTGGGGTTGTGGTTTAGCCATGAATATTGTTATTCGACATTAATTTAACTTTGAATATAGTTTACTCAACATATGGTTGTTTCTTCAATTCTATATTTAATTGCTTAATTGATTGGCCATTGATTAGGTTCTATGTACTATCTATGTTATGCTTGGGAAAGCCATATATAGATTAGAGAAGAATTGAAGAGAGCACGATCTTAACCCTTCAAGGGAGCGGATTTGTGGTTAGGATAGGAATATACCTAATCACCGTGTTTAATTTAACATCGTGATCTTAATGCGTTCTGATAGACTAATTCCATAGGAATATAGGCATTAATCTATTGAGAATAGGTGAGGAGTGCTTCGGAAGAAGGCTATGAGAATATTTATCGATTAATTAGCAACCATGAGTGAACTATATGAAAGGAAAAGTTATTAGAATGCAATATGAGTGGTGAACAGACCATAACCCTGGAATATTTATCTCTACTGAATACATTACAATAGTTCTTGTTACTTGATAATTAGTTATTTCATAGAATTTTAGTATAAATTAATACATCATTGATTTTATATTGGCTTGGTTAAAGAACAATTAAAGTGAATTAGCTAGTAGTTTACACAAGTCTCTGTGGGTACGATATCTGGACTTAAAATCCTATATTACTTGTCGACCACGTACACTTGCGTGTGCATTGGGANTCAGTAGAGTTTCAACATGGATAGAATCAGTAGATCACCTTCAGTTTACCTTGGGTCTTGTAAATCTGCGAGAATCAACGTATACATACATGCGAACATTAATTCTTTGGAAGCATGAGATTAGTTTTTTTAGAATTGATAAGGATTACTGTTTCTAAATTAATAAAGACCGCCTTTGGTATGATCTTTGTTAGAAATCAAAAATTCTGGCAGAACTAGAGTGATTTCATCTTGCCCATCCATATCAGAATTAACAAGTAACATATTTAGATATCTGAATTTCTTAAGTGTACATATCTGAACGAATGTGGGACGTCCTGATTCCCATACTTGCCATCGTTGGTTAAAAACAAAAATTCTTTCTAGAAATAGCCATGCATAGGACGGCCTAAAGTGATTAATTGGGGCAAAATATGGCCATAGCCCGAAAATTGTTTCCTTTTAGGCTAATGAATTCCTCTCTTTCTTTAGACAACCCCCCTAGATAAAATCAGGCCCTTTAGATTGAAATTTGATAAAGAACCAAATATTATTCCAAGTTACAATAAACTACATTCGGGAGTGGCAACTCATGCCCCCGACCCTCAGTTCTAAACAACTAAAAATGCACATAGCAATCACGGGTGCATTTTATGTGACGCTTTGTCATGTGCTAAAAAACAACAAGTACACACCATCGTAAATTGTCCAAGATAAATCCATAAACGTCCTAATCAATCTTAAAACTAAACTGCTCTTTCAAAAAATAGAAAACTCAAACATCTCCGCAAATGGGCATTATAAAACCGTCACGACCATAGTCTTGACTACGTAAATCTACACGTGGGTGCGACAACTCATGTCCTCGTCTTCAACTTCAAACTATAATAAAAATCACATGTTGTAATTGCGGGTGCATTTCATGTGGCGTAGTTATAATATGTCCCAAAAAACAAATAAGTGCACGACATCGTGATTTATTTCAAGATAAATCCATAAATATTAAAAGCGTTTCAAAAAGTAAAAAGGGCTAAATGCATAATAGGCTAAAACACGTAAAACAATCAGATAATATAGGCCAAATATTAGTAGTAAGCGACCGTGCTAGAACCACGGAACTGGGGAATGCCTAACACCTTCTCCCGGATTAATAGAGTTCCTTACTCGAATTTATGGTCGCAGACAAATTAAAATAGAGTCAAAATTTCCTCGGTTTGGGATTTTATAATAAAATGGTGTCTCGGAGCATCGTCAAAAATCCAGGTGGCGACTCTGAAAACTAAAATAAATCCCAAATCTGAATAATGTCACTTAAAGTGGAAAAACTCCCTTATTACCCTTTATTTACCCCGGGGTAGTGGAAAAAGGAGGTGTGACATGCGGTACCAGGCCGAAGTGAGCTGGTCTCAAGGTACATATGCACAATCACCGAAGATCTCCTCACCAAGGTTAAAGAGGACTGCAACTAGGTCAATAAGCATGTGGTGATTCCTTCGCCCGAGGAATCGATCACTACCCACGTGGAGGATTTTCTAAGTGTTTACACTTATCCCTTCATGTTGGGTCCCTTAGAACGTATCATCATTTCCTTTTGCAAGAGGTATAATGTGACTCTTGGCCAGATCCACCCCTCATTCTGGAGAATAGTGATTCTCTTCTGATTTTTTGTAAGCAAAATCGAGCGATGTCCCTTTACCCTCGACCACCTTATGCGCCTCTACAGTCCCCGACTCTATCGAAGGAGGCTGACCAAGCTTGATCGCCGGTCCATTAGGTCCCCGTTCTCCAGGAAAGACGAATCTCAGGATCGAGGTTGGATGGGCCAATTTGTTCAAGTAAAGACTTCGGACCTGATCCCTGCTAGAGACATGCTATTTCCCGAGAAATGGAACATGAAACTTAAGTAGTACTTCTCTTTGAAGGTTTAATCTCGTTGTTTTCCCTCTTATCTTTTCCTTCATTGATGTCTTTGGTGTTGCAGCTGTGGCCCAGATGCCAAACGCAGTTCCTGAACTTAAGGAATGGGTCGAGGGCCTTGTGTCACAGAGGCCGTATTCCGAGCGGGCTTGGATGGAATTATCGAAGGGTCGATGGGAGGTCCACAATCATGGTAAGAGTTTTCACCTGATACATCTTATATCATTTCTTTTTGTCATCAGCCCCTGATTCATTATATTTTTATTTCGCAGGTTTACCGAAGGGTGTCGAGATGAGGCCTCCATCAACTGATGATGATATATACGTTTGTTATTTATCTATGTCAATACACAAGAGGGGAGGTGATTTGTGTGGTTAACAATTTTCGCGTGCAGTAGTTATCGAAGGACTAGGTTCTTCTATGTGTTCCAACTCCTACAGTTTGCAAAATAATAATTGCAGAAAATAAAGGAACACATCAATTTGTGAAAAAACCACGACCTACTTCCCAGTAGGAGTTTCCCAAACTCTTCACTAAATCAATGAGCCAAACAACATTTACAAAATAAACTCTTTTGTAAATATAAGGATTAACTCTAACCCTTTGTGGCAAACTAGCCTCTAGCTATTTGCGACAAACTTCAAGTTAACTATAACTTGAACACTCAGTACCTGTTACAATTGCTTCTAGATAAAGCTGAAAGGTACAATTTGTAATCACCTACTACAAATAAACTATACTAAAAGACAACAGATGAAACAGGTTCTTCTAGCTGGTTCAAGTAGCTTCAGAATCGCACAGGAAATTCTCACACGAACTGCATACAAAATTGCTTTGGTAATTTGTTCTCAATTCTTGTTTTGCTTCTATGTTTGTGAGCGCCTGTTCAATAAGAATACTTGAAAATATATAGGATCAGTAGAAAAGGAGATATACTAGAATTCGGATGCAACTCTTCCAATTCGAATGCAACTCTTCCTTGGTGGAAAAGTTCTAGTTGATCTCAACTCCCTAGATCCTCTTCTATCTTGATTCTGTCCTTCTGAATAAGGAGTCCATCTCCCTATAAATTTTCAACCTTTTTGATCAGGAGATATATCTTCAGATCACTGATTGTGCTTATCTCCTGTTTGCGATCACCTCACGTGCCATTTACAGTGCATGTCTATGTCTCCAGTGATGGATCTGGTTCATCTCTGAGTTTATTTGTCAATCTTCAAAACCATTAAGCTTCTTGATCCAACAAATTCCCCCTTTTTGATGATGACAAACTCTGTGCTTAGGCCTGTAATCACTTTAATCCAACATTGACACTTTTTATAGTATTAAACATTTATCATAAAGAACCAGGTTCATTAGGTTATTAATATATCAATTTTCAATATAGCACATCTTCCCCCTTTTGGCATCACAGAAAAGTTGCAAAGTGTTAGAATTACCAGATTTATAATAATTACTCATGGCCACTAAGGAAACTGCAAGTGCAAAACATTATTAATCATCAATAGTAAATCAAGGCTGTAAACTATCAAGGAAAGTGAGACAAAATGGGTAAGAGAAAAAACAGCACAATTCATTGATAAAAGCATAGTTCAAACACTAAACACATAAAGAACTAAAAGCAGTTAGAATCATGAGCAAAAGATAGCAAAAAAAAATCCCGAACTGGGTCATAGAGGGGTGAGGGATGGCACTGGACACCTAAGGCTGGGAAGTGGTGGAGGTTGGGTCCTTTGCGTGGAGAAGAGAGAGAATTTGTTGAAGAATCCATGCATTCTTCTCCTTTTAATATGCCAGTTCAGATCTGAGAGCATCCCGCTCAACCTTCAACCTCTGTAAGGCGGGTCTTCAGGCGAAGGATTTCAGCATCCTTAACCCCATCTTCATGCACAAGTGTCCTGACCTTGCTATTCACAGGCGTATTCCTTGATGAACCAGGTTCATCGTCAGGAACATTCACATCATAATCACATGTCAGAAGCATGTTCTTCCCAAAATGGTCCTTGACAGTGGCCATTTCTGCTTTCTTCATGGGCACTTTGGAGTGAGCCAGCACAATCGTTAGAATGAACCCATATGGGATAGCATGAGCCTTGGAGCCATTTACCACCCTGTCCAACAACTGAATTATGAAAGAGGCCAGTTGATTTGGCTTCCACTGTCCAGGCACTCCATCAGATTTAAATCCATATAGTTTGCTATGTGCCTCATCTCTTGCCTGGGCATTATGCATTTATTGACAAACTCAAAAACCACTTTGTGTTGAGGTGTCATCTCGCTTTTGAACACAACCCTTGGTTCCACTTCTTCAGCATTATCACTGAACCTCCTAGTGATTTGCAGTGCAGAAGGAAGGCCATCTAAGCCAGGCCACCGTTGTCTTGTATAATCATCATATCCCTCAGCGGGAATCCCTGTCACACCTCCTTTTTCACCGGGTAAGGATAATAAGGGAGTTTTTCCACTTTAAGTGACATTATTCGATTTTGGGATTTATTTTAATTTTCAGAGTCGCCACCCGGATTTTTTACGGTGTTCTAGAACACCATTTATTTATTAAAATCCCAAACCAAGGAATTTTGACTATGTTTGAAATTGTCTGCGAACCAGAAATCCGGCTAAGGAATTCTGTTAACCCGGGAGAAGGTGTTAGGCACTCCCAAGTTCCGTGGTTCTAGAACGATCGCTTAATGATTAAAATTGGCCTAAATTGTTTAATTACTGCTTTGTGTACCTATGTGCATTTTTATATTTTTACCGTTTTTATTATTCTTTTGTATTCAAAGAGTTCCTTTGAGACGGGTCACGTATGCGTAAAACCCATTGAGATTGAGATGTGTCAAAACTCATATCACGCGGACGTGTACATAACTCTCGACACTGAATTTATTTAAAGATATAAATAAAGTTGCGCAAGCGCGTATTTTTTGTTTTGTTGCAACAAGAAATCGAAATCACGTCACGCGGGCGCGTACGTAATTCCGTTAAATTTTTAGAAATACGTTCCTAAAAGTGTCTCTACGAGTGTTCATTTTAGTCTTTATTTGTGTTACGTAAACGTATACACAATTTGAGAAAAAGTTTATTTGATTTTATTCAAAGTTACGCGAACATGTACTTTGATGATTAATTTGTTTTTCTAAGTCTAAAAGTATTCGTTATCTAACTAAGGAAGGAGTTTGAAATTCACTATGTCTAAAATAACTTCTAAATTAAGTCATGAGATTGGGATATGACCGAATTTAGCCCGAATTAATCACTTTAGGCCATCCTAATTTTGGCTATTTGTAAAATAGATAAAACTACACAATTCTATAAAGGAAACATGTCCACACACACAGTTTTACAAGAGAATACACTAAATTACTAACTTGCAAGTTACCTATTAAAAGAAAAATCGAATGAGCATATTTAGCTATAGGGTTAACAGTTTTTTGCCAATTTCAAGTGGTCTAAATTCATGCTACTGATTCACAATTCATGCACATTGAGATCTATATGTCGTCATAATTCTGGAATTTTTAAGAACATTTTTGAATAGCAAATTTGCATTTTTTGTATGGACTTCAAAATTCTTTTTGAGCTAAAACAGTTGTTTTTATAAATTCGATAGGTATTTAAAGGGAAAAAACTGGAGAAAAAGATTTTAACAAACGCTACTGAATTTGTTAATCCGAATCTGAATATTCTAACATATAAAACCTCGTACTTGAATTTGCAAATAAAACAATATTGAGGCAAATAAAACATTTGGGCCTTTTCAAGCTCCACCAGGCCATTGTCAATGGCTTTGGACTGTTTAAAAATTAACCATAATTGCTTTGTTCGAGTCCAGTGGACTCAGACAAATCTAGAAATAATTATGCCCGTTTTCTTTGGACTTACACGGGTACATACATACAGAAATTAAAAAGTTTCTGATACAATGAATATAGAGTCTATTCTTATGTTACAATGATTCTAACAAAGGATAAGCCTGGATGAATTACAATTATATTGAAACAGAATTGCAACTTCTATAAAAAAATACATTTTTACTACAAGAAAGAAAGATGAAAATTGCAATTTCTAACTGGTTGTTCCGACTTGAATTTCTTTATGGCTATACACTTGAGCCTCCGTTTGCAATTTGTAAATACCCCAAATAATTAGGTGTGTTATGCATCTATCAGGGAAAATCTGACCATTAAAGGGGTCAGATTTGACTCTAATAATGTTAGGCTATATAGTACTAAACATAATCCTTTTTTGTGCATTTTCTGGAATGAATCTGCCATGAAAGGGGTCAGATTCAACTCCAATGACGTCACTTTGTTTAGACTCTTACCAGTCATCCTTATTCCACCAAGTATTTATTCAAATACTTTGACCACTATTGGAATTTTGAGGAGTAAATCCGACCATTTTGCGGGTTCGGATTCCCTTCCTTAAGGCTCTTCTTAATTACACACTTTATACCCTTAAGGGGGTAATTTTCAGCAACTAAATTACTGTTTGTGTACTACTATGGGGTGAATATGACCATTAATGTAAAGACCCGTAAAATTTCACGGCTAAAAATAATGCCCAAATAGATCCCCGTGTTGTTATAACTGTAAAAATTCTTAAAATGAACCCTTTTTGAGTAAAAAGTACCCCGAGACTTAATAGATATAATTTTCCAGATTTGCGCAGGTCTGCGGTCCACTATGCGATCGCAAATCAAGTATGTGGATTGCATAGTGGTCGCATACCTGGACAGTTTGCTGTCCATTTTGGGGACAACTATGCGGCATAGAATGCGATTGCATTTCACGAATGCGGGCCGCATAGTTGTCGCATTCTTGCACCTTGACTTTTGCGGAGGGAGTTATGCGACGCACTATGTGATCGCATAACAGGTATGCGGACCGCATAATGGTCGCATACCTGGGCAATATACTTTTCTTTTTGGCCCATTTGAGGGCCAATTATGTGATAGGAATGCGGACCGCATAGCAGGAATGCGATCGCATTCTTGACCGCATTTTTGCTTCGGGACTGTTAAATTTATTATTTTATACCCGACCCCCAGGTCATTAAAACACCCCCCCCCCTTTCATTTTAAGCTCATTTTCTAATAAATTAGAGAGATGAGAGAGTGGGTTCTAGAGAGGGAGAGAGTTCCATCTTCCTTAATTTGTTCCTCTATCACTACTCAGGCCTGGAATTGATCAAGTAGGACACCATTTTCTTCACTACAAGAAGTGAGCTTCTACCCCATCAACCTAAATTTCCAGATTTTGTTAAAATAAAATATGGTTAGGTGAGTTCATGAAAATAAGGGTAGGAGTCCTGCATGCATGTAACCAACTAATCATAATCTAGTAAAAGGAAATGGGTTAGAGTAATCTTTCACTAAAAAGAAGCCATTCAACATAAAGGAACACCTAGTGTTTGATAGAATGCTCAAGTGAGTTCAAGACATGATCATTATTCCAAATTCTAAGTTAAATTATGCCACATTGTGAACTAGATTGAAGGTGCTAGAAGGTCTGGTGAATTATAGTAGAAAATTTAAGGGGAATTCCGATTCCAGGTATGTATGGCTAACTTTAATCTCTGTAGAGTTACCTTGTTGGTGTCCGAGTACACGGTATGAAATTCTTGCTTGAGCATATGTGAATTGATTATCCTGCTCTGTCGATTTGTATGAGTTCATTCTCTGATTTTCTTAATTCGATTACCATGATAATTGAGATTATGAAGGGTGATTCTTTGTGCTTATCCTACCATGTGTAAGGTTCGTTAAATGTTCGAATATGTCAATATGGCAGTATGTTCTGTTTAATGAAAGAATGTTAACATACTCTAATGTGTAAAGGTATCTAATTGCTAAGGGCCGATTGTGGCAAATGATGAAAAGAAACTGTAGATTGATTTAATTGGGTTAAATTATGATGGCATCACCATATGTGAATTACTGTAGGGTAAGGATTATTGTGCCTTGACTTCTTATAGTTGTTGGTTGATATGAACTTATGTTCTTGATGATGAAGATCCCTGTGATATAATTGTTGGTTATTGTTGCTATGAGATGTGAAAGTACTGTGGGATCGGGTTGCGCGCCGCAACACGAAGTAATAAGGGTGGAGAGGTAATAAGGGTGATATGTGGTTGTACGGTAGGATCGGGTTGCGCGCCGCAACACGAAGTAATAAGGGTGAGATGAGAATGTATGATGGGATCGGGTTGCGCGCCGCAACAGATGAATAATTTAGATGAGTAACGGTGAAATCTCCATTTGTAACTTTCTGCATATCTATGTGGTACTTGTGCGGTTACCCTGACTGTCTTCCAATTGTGTGTTGTGTGATTCTACTTGGAGTAAACTTTGTTCATACATGCTAGTACTATTCAATGGTACTAACTTCCCTTTTGCCGGGGGCGCTACATCTTTCATATGAATGTAGGTAGTTCCACAGCAGGTAGCTCAGACTGCCGATAGTGGTGTTTCCCCTTCGTACCTTCAGCAGATCCGGTGAGCCCCACTTCCTCTCGGGACTGTGTGTAGTCTATATCATCTCTTTTGTATATTTTATGTCTTATGAGGTATAGCCGGGGCCTTGTTGCCGGCATGTTTTTTGTAAACTCCTAGTATTCTTAGAGGCTCCGTAGACACTGTGTGGGTTGTATATACTTATTTTGGGTAGTAGTTGTAACTATTCATAACCGTGGTCCCGTGTTGGAAATATTGTGCTTAGTTTGTATATTTTGGGATTATCAAGTGTTGAAACTTAAAAGAGGAAAATGAACTTATGTTGTAAATTCACATTTTGATTCCATTTGCTATTTCATTTACAAATTTGTATACTATAAACACAGGGTGATGCGTTGGGTAGGAAAGGCATCCAGGTCCGCTTGACCGGGATCATCCGGTTGGGCGCCGGTCTCGTCCCTCGATTTTGGAGCGTGACAAACTTGGTATCAGATCCTAAGGTTTTTAAAAGTGTCCTAGGATGTCTCGGAGCCGTGTCTAGTAGAGCCCTTCTTATCGGTGTGTTGTCGACCACATCTATAATTAGGGGGCTGCATGGACATTTAGGAAAATACCCTTTCATTGTTAATCTGTATTGTACGATGAAGTGGAAGGTGAAAACATCTTTATCTAACTCATGCATTGTTCCAAATTTCAATAAATGGCACCCAAGAAGAGAGCCTGACTCGGCCCAGAGGCCAATGCCACCCCAAGAGTGGCCGTGAATTCTTTATCTGATGGTGCGGGTGAGAATAATTCCCCGACCCTGAATCTGCCTGAATCTTCCATCCCAGGCCAGGATATTCCTATTCCTGCTCCAGCGGAGGGTGCTACAGTCCCTCCCGCTGATGTTCCTGATCCTTCTTCAGTCCCAACTTATGGTCCTGGTATTTCTGATGGGGACCTCAGGGGAGCTATTCAGATGTTGACTCAGCTAGTGGCCTCCAGGCCCATAGATCACATTCTACCCCTGCATCCTCTAGCGAGTAAGGGGATTCTTCAGGTTCCAGGGTCAACCAGTTTCTGCGATTAGCCCCTCCAGAGTTCACAGGCACCGACCTAGAGGCTGATCCTCAAGAGTTCATTGATGAGATGTGCAAGACTCTCCGGGTTATGAAGTCTACAGTGACCGAGGGGGTTGATTTGGCTTCCTATCAGTTAAAGGGAGCAGCGTATTCGTGGTTTGAGATGGGGGGGGGGTCCCGTGGGGAGAGGAGCCCTCCGGCAAA
>ML437425.1:10790-23939 GCA_005239525.1 Nicotiana knightiana
GGGGGGGGGGGTCCCGTGGGGAGGGGAGCCCTCCGACGAAGTGGGATTAGTTTGTTGATGCCTTCACGGATCATTTCTTGCATGTCGAGACTATGGCAGCCCGTGCTGTGGAGTTCGAGGTCCTTAAGCAGGGTAACATGAGTGTGTGGGAGTACCACATGGAGTTCGTGCGCCTGTCCAAATATTCCATCCACATGATGCCGACTATGGAGGCTAGAGTTCGGCGGTTTGTTCAGGGCCTTGGTCCCTTGGTTGTTAATGAAGCTGCTACAGCTGCCTTGCATTCAGATATGAATTATGGGAAGATCGTGGGATTCGCCCAGGCCACAGAGGCTCGAAAGTTGAAGATAAGAATGGAGAGGGAGAGTAGTAGTAGGGGCTGGTCAGCAGGAAACCCTGGAAGTTCAGTTTAAGGAGGGAGATCAGTCCTTGGTAAAGGGTCATCAGGGCACATTTATCAGCAGGGGAGTCTCTTTGGACCAGGTTCAGATAGCAGAAGGTTCCGTCAGTTGGGTCGTTCAGGTGGGAGGTTCTAGCAGCAGCGGAGGGTCCCATGCCCTAAGTATGGGAGGTCTCATTCTGATCCTTGTTACTTGGATATACCGGTGTGCTATAGATGAGGAGAGAGAGGCCATATCCAGCGAGACTGCCGCACACCCAGTCAGGGCGTAGGTAGGGGTACTACTCAGCCATCCAGCTCTTTAGCCGCTACATTTTCGGCACGTCCTCCAGCTCTAGTGGGGCGCGGTACAGTTAGAGGTGGAGCACGGGGTCAAGGGGGACCCAGTCGGTTCTATGCTTTGAGTGGTCGCTAGAGTGCGGAGGCTTCCCCAGATGTTGTCATAGGTATCCTGGCTGTTCAGTCACATGATATTTATGCTCTTATTGATCCCGGGTTTTCTTTGTCATATGTTATTCCATTTATTGCTTCATGTTTTGGGATAGAACCCGAACAGTTTCACGAGCCGTTCTTTATGTCGATTCTAGTTGGTGATTCCATTACGGCTGTGCGAGTCTATAGGAATTGTGTTGTCACGGTGCATGGTCAGGATACCACGGCCGATCTTATTGAGTTAGAAATGGTAGATTTTGATGTAATTATGGGGATGGATTGGCTCTATTCGTGCTTTGCTAAACTCGACTGCCGAACCAGAATTATGAGGCTCGAGTTTCCTAATGAATCAGTTATCGAGTGGGAGGGGAATAATGTTGTGCCAAGAGGTAGATTTATTTCCTACCTTAAAACCTCAAAGATGATCAGAAAAGGGTGAATCTACCATTTGGTCCGGGTTGCGGACACCACTTCAGAGGTGCCTGCTCCCGAATCTGTGCCTGTTGTGAATGAATTTCTTGAAGTATTTCAGGACGAGCTTCCTAGGATTCCACCAGATAGAGAGATCGATTTCAGGATTGATGTATTGCCAGATACGCAGCCAATATCTATTCCACCTTACCGAATGGCGCCAACAAAATTGAGAGAGTTAAAGGAACAATTGAAAGATCTATTAGAAAAAGGTTTCATCCAGCCAAGTGTGTCACCTTAGGGCACACCAGTCCTTTTTGTTAGAAAGAAAGACGTATCGCTTCGATCAGTTGCAAGGTGCTAGGTTATTCTCAAAGATTGATTTGCGGTCCGGGTATCACCAGTTAAAGATCAGGGAGCAGGATATTCCTAAGACTACCTTCAGAACTTGATATGGGCACTTTGAATTTCTGGTAATGTCTTTTGGGCTAACCAACGCCCCAGCCGCTTTTATGGATCTTATGAATCGAATTTTCAAACCGTTTCTTGACACCTTTGTGATTGTCTTCATTGGTGACATCCTTATCTATCCGCGAAGTCAGGAAGATCATGCTACTCACCTCAGGTCAGTTTTGCAGACTCTTCATCAGCACTAGTTGTATGCAAAGTTTTCAAAATATGAATTTTGACTAGAATAAGTCACCTTTTTGGGCCATGTTGTTTCCAGGGAAGGGATTCAGGTTGATCCCCAAAAGATTGCAGTGGTAAAGGATTAGCCTAGGCCAACGACCCTGATAGAGATTCGCAGTTTCTTGGGTTTGGCTTGATATTATTGAAGATTTGTGGAGGGATTCTCTACCCTCGCCTCCCCATTGACTAAGCTGACACAGAAAGCGGTTAAGTTTCAGTGGTCAGATTCTTGCTAAAAGAGTTTTCAGGAATTGAAATTGAGATTGACTACGACACCAGTGTTGACCTTGCCAGAAGGTTCGGAAGGGTTTGTGGTGTATTGTGATGCTTTAAGGGTTGGTTTGGGGTGTGTATTGATGCAATTTGGTAAGGTAATAGCATATGCTTCTAGGCAGCTCAAGAATCACGAGAAGAATTATCCAACACATGATTTGGAGTTCGCAACGGTTGTGTTTGCATTAAAATCTGGCGGCATTATCTTTATGGGGTCCATGTGGACGTGTTCTCAGACCACAAAAGTCTTCAATATTTATTCAAACAAAAGGAGTTGAACTTAAGGCAGCGGAGGTGGTTAGAGTTTCTCAAGGATTATGATATGAATATTTTGTACCATCCAGGGAAGGTGAATGTGGTAGCCGACACTCTTAGTCGAAAATCCATGGGTAGCTTGGCTCATTTGGAAGCAGGTCAGAGGCCTTTGGATCGTGAGATTTATCAGTTGGCTAGTATGGGGGTCTGTCTTTCGACCTCAGACGAAGGGGATGTCGTGGTGCGTAATGGAGCAGAATCTTCATTTGTACAAAAAATCAAGGAAAAACAATTCAGGGATCTAGAATTGGTACAGTTGAGAGAGGCAATTCTGAATCATAAGACTGCAGCATTTTCACTCAGCGATGATGACGGTGTTTTGCGGTGCCAAGGGAGGCTATGTGTTCCGGACGTGGATGATCTTCGGGAAAGGGTAATGGCAGAGGCTCACAATTCCAGGTATTCAGTACACCCAGGTTCTACGAAGATGTATCATGGTCTCAAAGAGATTTATTGGTGGAATGGTATGAAGAGGGGTGTGGCGGACTTTGTGGCTAGGTGTCCGAATTGTCAGCAAGTGAAGGTTGAGCATCAGAGGCCTGGTGGGTTGGCACAGCTTATGGAAATACCAATGTGGAAATGGTAAATGATCAATATGGACTTTGTGGTGGGGTTACCTCGCACTCTACGTAGGTTCGACTCAGTTTGGGTAATAGTGGATCGGCTCACAAAGTCAGCACATTTCTTGCCAGTCAAGTCCATCGATACTGCAAAATAGTACGCTCAGTTATATATCAAAGAAATAGTCAGGCTCCATGGCACTCCAGTATCTATTATCTCGGATCGAGGGGCCCAGTTCATAGCTAACTTTTGGAAGAAATTTCAGCAAAGTTTGGGTACGCAGGTAAATCTCAGCACAACATTCCATCCACAGACTGATGGGCAGGCAGAGTGGACCATTCAGACGCTTGAAGATATGTTACGGGCTTGTGTATTTTACTTCAAGGGTAGCTGAGATGATCACTTGCCGCTTATAGAATTTTCTTATAATAACAGTTTCCATGCTAGTATTCATATGGCCCCATTTGAGGCGTTGTACGGAAGGAGGTGTAGGTCTCCGATTGTATGATTCGAGGTTGGCGAAGCGGAACTGCTTGGACGGATCTTTTGCACCAAGCTATGGAAAAAGTTAAAGTCATTTAGGAAAGGATGAAGACTGCTCAGAGTCGTCAGAAATCCTATGCGGACGTTCGTTGAAGAGATTTGGAGTTTCAAGTAAATGATTGGGTATTCTTGAAGGTGTCTACCATGAAAGGAGTGATGCGGTTTGGGAAGAAAGGGAAATTAAGCCCTAGGTATGTCGGGCCGTACCGGATCGCTCAAAGGATAGGACAGGTGGCTTATAGGCTGGAATTGCCCCCTGAGATGTCATTAGTGCACCCAGTGTTTCATGTGTCCATGTTGAAGAAGGTGATATGGGATCCATCCGCCATTGTGCCGGTTGAGACGATTGAAATTAATGAAGGATTGTCATATGAAGAGGTTCCAGTTGCTATTCTTGACAGGCAAGTCCGTAGACTGAGGAACAAGGAGATTGCTTCTGTTAAAGTATTATGGCGGAGTCAACAAGTCGAAGAAGCCACATGAGAAGCGGAAAATGAAATGAAAGAGAAATATCCCCACTTGTTTGAATAAGTCCGGTAGTGGTTTTGAAAGTTTTCATTCCTAAACAAGTATATATTGTGTTAAATTTTGTGCAAGAGCACTCCACTCCCCTAATTACCCTACTATTGTGACTTCTTAAACTTTGTGCCATAAATGTATATGTTGTTGTGAATAGCTGAATTATGTGCAACTCATTGTAATAGCTGAATTATGTGCAAAATTGTGGAGTTAACCAAACTATGTAAGGCTTGTTAAGTAATTGATTTACATGTAGCTTGTTGAAATGACCGGATTATGTGCAAGTTGATAGAGTAACTGGTAATGTGTGGAATTGGTTAAACATGTGTTTCAGAGGCTCTCTGACAGGTAGATAGGCCTAATTACAAAGGAAACTCTAGAGAAATTTTCAAAAAATATCGGAGTTAGTAAAAATTTGGGGGTTGGCTTATTTTGTGTTTTTCCTACTCTAGTGATTCCCCGATCCTCATTCGAGGACGAATGATTTTAAGCAGTGGAGAATGTAAAGACGTGTAAAATTTCACGGCTAAAAATAATGCTCAAATAGGTCACCGTTTTGTTATAATTGTAGAAATTCTTAAAACGGACCCTTTTTGAGTAAAAAGTACCCCGGGACATAAAAGATATAATTTTCTAGATTTGCGCAGGTCTGTGGTCCACTATGCGATCGCAGATCAGATATGCGGACTGCATAGTGGTCGCATACCTGGAAAGTAACCTGTCCATTTTGAGGATAACTATGCGGCCTAGAATGCGATCACATTTCACGAATGAGGGTCACATAGTTGTCGCATTCTTGCAACTTGACTTTTGCGGAGGGAGTTATGCGACGCACTATGCGATGGCATAACAGGTATGCGGACCGCATAGTGGTCGCATACCTGGCAGTCTACTTTTCTTTTTGTCCCATTTGAGGGCCAATTATGCGACAGGAATGCAGACCGCATAGCAGGAATGCGATCGCATTCCTGCCCGCATTTCTGCTTCGGGACTTTTAAATTTCTAATTTTATACCCGACCCCTAGTTCATTAAAACACCCCCCTTCATTTTAAGCTCATTTTCTAATAAATTAGAGAGAGAGAGAGTTCCATCTTCCTCAATTTGTTCCTCCATCACTACTCAGGCCTGGAGTTGATCAAGTAGGACACAATTTTCTTCACTACAAGAGGTGAGCTTCTACCCCATCAACCTAAATTTCCATATTTTGTTAAAATAAAATATGGTTAGGTGAGTACATGAAAATAGGGTTAGGAGTCTTGCATGCATGTAACCAACTAATCATAATCTAGTAAAAGGAAATGGGTTAGAGTAATCTTTCACTAAAAAGAGGCCATTCAACCTAAAGGAACACCTAGTGTTTGATAGAATGCTCAAGTGAGTTCAAGACATGATCATTGTTCCAAATTATAAGTTAAATTATGGCACATTTTGAACTAGATTGAAGGTGCTAGTAGGTCTGGTAAATTATGGTAGAAACTTTAAGGGGAATTCCGATTCCAGGTATGTATGGCTAACTTTAATCCCTGTAGAGTTACCTTGTTGGTGTCCGAGTACACGGTATGTAATTATTGCTTGAGCATATGTGAATTGATTGTCCTGTTGTGTCGAGTTGTACGAGTTCATTCTCTAATTTTCTTAATTCGATTACCATGCTAATTAAGATTATGAAGGGTGATTCTTTGTGCTTATCCCACCATGTGTAAGGCTCGTTAATGTTCGAATATGTCAATATGGCAGTATGTGTTATTTAATGAAAGAATGTTAACATATTCTAATGTGGAAAGGTATCTAATTGCTAAGGGCCGAGTGTGGCAAATGATGAAAATAAACTGTGGATTGATTTAATTGGGTTAAATTATGATGGCATCACTATATGTGAATTACTGTTGGGTAAGGATTATTGTGCCTCGACTTCTTATAGTTGTTGGTTGATATGAACTTATGTTCTTGATGATGAAGATCCCGGTGATATAATTGTTGGTTATTGTTGCTATGAGATGTGAACGTACGGCGGGATCGGGTTGCGCGCTGCAACACGAAGTAATAAAGATGGAGCGGTAACAAGGGTGAAATGTGGTTGTACGGTTGGATCGGGTTGCGCGCCGCAACACGAAGTAATAAGGGTGAGATGAGAATGTACGGTGGGATCGGGTTGAGCGCCGTAAAAGATGAATAATTGAGATGAGTAACGGTGAAATCTCCATTTGTAACTTTCTGTATATCTGTGTGGTACTTGTGTGGTTACCCTAACTGTCTTCAAATTGTGTGTTGTGTGATTCTACTTGGAATAAACTTTATTCATACATGCTAGTACTATTCAAAGGTACTAACGTCCCTTTTTCCGGGGGATCTACATATTTTATATGGATGTAGGTGGTTCCACAGCATGTAGCTTAGACCGTCGATAGTGGTGTTTCCCCTTCGTACCTGTAACGACTCGACCGGTCGTTTTGAGCTATAGCGCGTCGTTCAGCGGTTTGGGGCTATGAACAGCTTCATTTCAGGTATTATGACTTGTACGCATGGTCGAAATTGAAATTCGGGAAGTTCGGGTGGATTTGGAAAGAAAATTCTCATTTCGGAAGCCTTAAGTTAGAAGAATCAACTAAGATTGGAATTTTGAGTAAACAACCTCCGAATCAAGATTTGAAGGTTCCAGAAGGTTCGTATGATAATTTCGAACTTGGGCGTACGTTCGGATCGAGAGTCGGATAACCCGGGAGGGTTTCGGCGCATATTATGGAATATAGAATTTTAGAAGAATTTCATAAATTTGGGTTGAAAGGCATTTAAGTGAGATTGATGTTTGTTTGGGAATCCGAGCCTGAGAATAGCTTCGTATGGTGATTATGGAGTTGGGAGCGTGATCAAACGTGAATTCGGATGTCCGTAGGTCATTTTGAAGTCATTTAGCTAAAGATAGAAATTTGAAGGTTTTTGAGAAATCCGACCGGAAGTGGAAATTTTGATATCGGGGTCGGAATACGATTCCGGAAGTGGGAGCAGGTCCATAATGTCGAATATGACTTGTGTGCAAAATTTGGGGTCAATCGGACGTAATTTGATAGATTTCGACATCGGATGTGGAAGTTTAAAATTTCAAAGTTCATAAAGCTTGAATTGAGGTGAGATTCATGATTTCGACGTTGTTTGATGTGATTTGAGGCCTCGACTAAGTCCGCGATACGTTTTCAGACTTGTTGGCACGTTAGGACGGGGTCCCGAGGGGCTCGGGTGAGTTTCGGGGTGGTTTCGGACCATTTCTAGGCCATTTATAGCTGCACTTTTTTTATTACAGCAGTGTGCTACGCGATCGCGGTGAATTGATCGCGATCGCGATGAGTAAAATGAGAGAAATGGGCCAGTGAATCGCGATCGCGTAAAGCCTTTCGCGATCGCGTAGAGGAAATGTTCTGCTGCACTGACTCGACTTCGGGGGCTCATATCTCACAATATATAAGGAATTTTGAGATGGTGTAAAACTGAAAGTTGTATCCCTTTATGTCTAGTCTCTAGAAAATTAAACCATTTAGCATTTGGAATTATGTACCAAGATATATGGCTCTTATACTATAGGGTGTCCGGGAAGATAAAGAAGAAATTTGGATTACACAGGGCTGACTTTGGCAGCTTATATCTAGAAATATATAACCCATTCGGAGATGACAAAAACTTGAAAGTTGTAGATCTTGGAGTCTAGTTGTCAGAACATTGAACCATTTATCATTTGGAGTTCTGTGCAAAACATTATGATAATTCTACCAGAGGCTATCCGGAAGAGCTGGGCATTTGTTCTTCGCGATCGCGAAGCTTTCTCCGCGGTCGCGAAGAGCAAATTTTGGGCTGAAAATTTTTGTACTTCGAGATCGTGAAGCATTTTCTGCGATCACAATGAGTAAATACCTGGGCAGAAGTTATATATCGAGGTTTCGGCCATTTTTAGCATATTTGGAGCTATGGAGCTCGGATTGAAGCGATTTTTGATGCGATTTTCACCATATGAAATATGGTAAGTGTTTTCTTCACAATTTTGAGTTAAATACATGTGTATATATGTATTATAACATGGAAATTAGTTGAAATTATGGGTTTTTGGTAGAAGACCTAGAGATTGGTATTTTTTTATTTTGACCACGAAATTAAGCATGAAATTAAGAGTAAATTATATATTTGAGCTAGTAAAGTCATGGGTAATCATTATCTTTAAAAAATTTCGGAATCCGGACACGTGGGCCCGAGGGAAAATTGGTCAACTTTTCGAGCGGAGTTGGGAATTTATATAATTTGAATTGTTAACAAGTATTAGAGTATAGTTTCATTAGTTTGCCGTTATTTGGTAGTTTTGGGGCGTTGTGCATCCATTGGAGTCGTTGGAAGGGCTTGGAAGCCGGTTATGAAATTTCGGGGTGAGGTAAGTCCCCTTTATAACTTTGTGAGGGGGAATTGTCCCCCTAGGTGAACTAATTAAAAATGTGCACCTATCTGCGTGGGCTACGTACGCACCAGGTGACGGGAGTCCATGCGTAGCTACTATTATGCCATGTTCGGGTAGTCTAGGACCCACTAGCATACCTTACGTGTTGTACATGTGATCCTGCCCATAAGATTAGGCTGTTAATGCTATTGAATTGGTAAATTATTTCCTAAGAACACTAGAGTGTACCTCTCTTAATCATTTAGAAAGAGAATTGATTCATACATGGATAATTGTATTCCTGATAAGGTTATATTATTGAATATTATTAAACTTGGAAAATGAGTTTCAAAACAAAGATTTAAAAACTATTTTTCATGTTCCTTTAAGAAGAATTTTACCACTTTCCTGAGTAACTGCTTTCTTGATAAAAATATGGTTTTATTATGTAAATATGTTTACACATGAGCACCTGAGTCGCAGGTATAATTCGCGAGCAGGCTGGCCGTATTATTATTATGTTGACCGCGTCGCATGACCGATTCGCGAGCGGGGAAAAAAGATGCATCTATGGTTTGAGCTGTTCGACCCTCGGCAGTGCACAATTTATTATAGTTGGTTCGCGTCGTTCGACCCTCGGCATTGCTTGCGCATGATATTTACTGTGTATTTGCTGTGATTTTGCCTGATTCTTTCCCGTTGATTATTTGTTATTTGATTAAATCATCCATGTTTGATTATATGTTATTGAAATGACGAAGAGTTAAAGTGTTAAATGTGGAATAGTTGATACTATTTATTCGTGATTTTAAATAAATTGCCTATGACAATCATGCTTAGTGTCTCACTTGATTATACTAAATTGACCTTTATCAAGTGTCAAATCGACCCCTCATCACTACCTCTCTGAGGTTAGGTGGGATACTTACTGAGTACACGTTATTTTCGTTCTCATGCTACACTTGCTGTGCATTTTTATTGCACAGGTACTTTCATAGCGATATGGCTGATATGGAGACTTAGGCAAGCTGCATCATCCTTAGGCGATTCGCAACTGACAAAGTCTCCCTCATATTGTATTTATTTTCATGTTAAATTCCTTGTCCAATTTGTATTTCGGACAAGCTTTGTAGTATTTGTGAAATTCTTAGAATTTGATCATGCACTTGTGACACCGGGTTCTGGAATGTGTATGGGATGTACTTTATAAAAATGGAATATTAAACTGTCGTATTTACTTAACGGCTTTTCCTTAGTTATTACGTAATAAGTTAAAGGTAATGATTTCCAAAAAAATGTTTAAACGGGATTTTATTTCAAATAATTAATGATTGACTTGCCTGACGATGTTGTCCGGCGCCATCACGACCTTAATAGATTTTGGGTCGTGACAACGTGGTATCAGAGCACTAGGATCCTTTAGGTCTCACGAGTCATGAGCAAGTCTAGTAGAGTCTTGCGGATCGGTACAGAGACGTCTGTCCTTATCTTCGAGAGGCTACAGGGCTGTTAGGAGTACTTGCCTTCTTGATTCCTCATCGTGCGATTTGATTCCTTTAAGGCTTATGCCTATGTTTCTTCCTACTCAATCTTACGCGTCGCGAAGCGCTTGCTATGAATTAGGAATTTGAGGACTTGAAATGGTGCTACAGATAGGGTGCGTGATGTTTTCCATGCGTAATTGGTTGGGGCTGTTGTTGTTGCCCTACAGAAGGATAATATATTATTTCAGCTCAGTAGCTGTGTTGCTGAGAGCCTTGAGGCTATGCTCAGGTAGTGATGATGCTTACGATTGGTTATCACGCGATTCGGGTGTGATGGTAGGATTCTTGCCCATATGTAGAGGCAATGAATGACTTGAATGGAGGTCTTCTCAGGGCGTGATTTTGAGATTTCAACATTTTAGTTCCGGCGGAGGAAAGGCAGTTGAACTATAAATGGTCAGGTTTTGGATTGATAAAGTAGGAAGACTTGGTGTTTTCAAGTGAGGTGGAATATTCACCTGTGATGTGATATCGTTGTCATTGATCGAATGGAATGTGTTAAGTTTGTCGGTGCTATGGTTTCTTTCGTTGAATGGGGTTAGAGTACTGTGAAGAAGTATTAAAGAAGCGGGTGTCAGAGACCGTGGGGTGCGGTGGTTCAGTACTGGATAAGTGTTGATAATTAAGGCAGTTTGAGATAGATGATCTCGGAGAGTTTGAAGTCGTGGAAAACTGTTGGATTAAGAACTATAGAGAATGATGTTGAATTGAGGCAGCAATTGGGCAGCATACAATGAAGGAAGATATGTGAAAAGTGCTAGGCAGTGGTTCCCTTCCTAAAAGGCCAGGTGTAAGGAACGGAAGTCAGGTAATTGTTTAAAGAAATGAGTTTAACAAGTGGGAGAGTGGCAGCGTAGCACAGGAGTTCAGTGGTAAGACAACTGCCTATCTTGAGGGAAAGTTTGAGAGTTTTAGTTGATGGTGATTGGGTTCACGTGCTTAAGTTGAAATGTGGTTATTTCGGCGGAAGGTTGGATACAACAGGGAGGAGTTGTTAGGAATGAAGAAGGACAAAATATGGCGGTGAATTTGAAGATGTTGTAGCGCATTTAGTAGATGTCCATGAGGAGCGGACGGACTGGTAAAGTTGGTGAATGAGAGCAGGCTTAGGATGAGATATTGATGTTGTAGAGGGTGTGCAGTACGACATCATTGGAAGGTGTTAATTGGTGATTTTCAAAGGTGGGTTATCTTCTGTGAGTAGGTTAGCAGTTGTGTGGTTGGCAAGTCTCTGTGAGGAATTCTAGTGGCTATTCGGTAGGAGGCAGAATGTGTGAATGATGCTAGAGAATTTGAGTATTTAGGGAGTGCTAACAGGGGAATTCGGAAGAATTGGGCGGATTGGTTGAGCAGAATCATGTTAATAAAGGAGAAAGGATCTCAACAGGGTCTAGAGTGGTGCAAGGAGTAGCTTCGGGCTAAGTGAAAGAGTCCCACCGCCTGCAATTAGGCTACAAGATTATCTTCTCATGGGGGTTCCAAATTGTCGGCATATTGGCAAGTTATTACATCTAAGGAATAAAGTGGTAATTGAGCATGTGATTTGATAAATATCTGCAAAAGTTGGTCTTATTGGACCAGGGTTAGGTTTTGGGAGATTTAGAATTTATGCTTAAGGCATAGGCGAGTTGTTAGGGTAGTGACTCAGTCACATGCTTCATTGAGAAGGTGTGCATGTGCTATAAGAGCCTTGGAGCTGATTTTATTCGGGGCCAGTCAGAGTGGGTGACTCTTGATAGCGGTCCTAATGAATTAGAAGGCTAAGAATGCAGTGTTTAAGGGTTTCAGGTAGCAGTATGATTAAGAATCGAGCTTGTGCAGCGTAATTTCTGAGAAACAAAAAATGATTAGAGTGTTCTATGTTATTTTCAGCGTGCAGAATAGTATTGGAGGAGTGAGAGAAATAAACTCCGAATTGTAGAAAGGTTATCAAGAGGGTATGAGACGGTTTACGAGATTGAGACAACATGGTCTCCTGAATCAAGGCCACTCGGGATGCGTGAGGGTTGATTTTGTTATGTTTCGAATGGTGTTGCTATTATTCTGAGGCAATTAGGGATGATTAGGAGAAGATAGATTGGTTAGCCATGGTTGAAATGGCACATGTACGGCAGTGATCAGTTCCTTCAATGTGATTAAGTTATGCATGTGGTTTATGCCGGTGTGTGTGTGGCTTGTCGGCCGCCGTAATGGATTTATTTGGAAGCATTCAATTATTACGGCATGTTAGGTGTAGGCAGATCCCAGAAGGATTATGGTGGCATAGACTACTACTTAAGGATTTGCATGTATTGTGATTGTGAGAATTCACTCGTCTATTGTGATGATTCTCTAGAGTTGAGGTAAGTAGAAGGCTTCTATGTGATGAAGTATTCACCCTATAAGTGGTTCAGGAGTTATGATGGAATTCTTGCGCTATCTTATATTGGCATGTTAGGTGCGGTAAATAATATGTAATTTGGAGTAAGAATCGAGATTGCAGTTCGGTGTTAACAAGGATGTCATGAGCTCGAATGAGCAAGGAAACTGGTGTTGTCTTCAGTGTCACCTGAGATCGGTGTTTGGTGAAAGAGGCCTTGTATCTTGGTTATGGGTTCTTGATTGGTTTTACAGCGTTAGCATGGTCAGTGGTATGGACGTGCAAAATTGTTACCTGGTGTGGAAGGTCGTGGGAGCGTGACCACGGGAAGATTATATAAGTGTGACCTATAGTCACCTGATTGATTGAAGATTTAGACCAAGTATAAGGAAGTGCAACATTGCTTATTTGAGAATTTATTCCTGGAAGGCGTTTGGTTCAGTTGGTTGTGGATTGTGGGGTGTTTGTCCAGTCTATGACGGTTGCTCTTGGGTGTATGAGAAAAAAGGTGTATATAGCCTAGTTCGGTGCGAGCAGAATCGGCTTGGGAGTTGTGAAATGGCTTGATAAATTTTCAATGTGCTGAGTTTCTGCGTAGTAATGATGTTATGTGAGCAGGATAGCTCTTGAGATTCAGAGTGTATATATATATATATATATATATATATATATATATATATATATATA